>JANHFT010008165.1:24838-40658 GCA_032467955.1 Pseudoxenodon macrops | reverse complement strand
ATAGATAGATAGATAGATAGATAGATAGATAGATAGATAGATAGATAGATAGATAGATAGATAGATAGATAGATGTGGGGAAAACTAGCATTTATTAAACATATTAATGCTAACCTGGCAGTCTGTTTTATGTACATATCTTCTATGGTACAAAGTCATGGAGATCTTTGCTGTTTTTTCCCCCAGTTTAATCACATTTTAAATCCTTCAGTAAGCACCAAACACAATCCATATAATGTATCTTGGACAATGTTGTGGTTTTGCTAAATGAACTTGGAAGTGATCTTCAAGTCAATACTTCTTTTGAAATGTATATGTATTAGCAACGTCTTTTGCCAGTTTTCACTACTTTATCACTTATGACTCTTCCGTCAAAACTGGACTTTGACATTTATGACTTGGTTATCATGAGATAATTATTGCAATGTGCTTTATGTGGGATGCCCTTGAGCATTCTTTGCAATGGAAAAGCAGGAAATATAATTAATAAATTAAAATTTATTACACCAATATGACAAACTTGTTTGATAACCAGCATATTTCAAGGCTTAGTTCAAAGTGCTAGTTGACTTTCAGAGACTCAATACTTCAGATCATATGATTACCTTATTTATCTTTGCATGTTCTATTCAACACTTTGCATATTCTATGCAACACTATCCATTCATTCTCTGTTGGGAACCTGTAAGCTAGGCTTGAAGGAAGGGTCAAACAAGGACCTAATTTGGAAACATTGAGCAGTGGCAAGTGGCAAAAGCTTGACCTCACCCAAGATCCAGGAAGCCTTATCTTCTCATTCTCTCAAGAAGTCAAGCAATCTGAGGAGATTCTTGTAATATAGGGTGAAGTCAATAAAATTGTTTATGAGTGACTCTGGTTGCTTGGGCCTGGTATGCTCCAAATACTGTCATCAGATATGACATGGCATAGAGCAGGGTTGTCAAACTCCTGGCCCACAGACCAGATGCATCACGTCTTGGCCACACCTCACCCGGTTTAAAGAAGGAGGAAAAAGTCCTGATACGTCACATGATGACGCCATAATGACATGAATCTGACACTCCTGACATAGAACATCTAGCTATGCAATCATTTTTGTACCCACTTTCTATAATTATTCCATGATATGTCTGATGAAGGCCAGAACTACTCTAGAAAGCTTTCCTGAAAGGCTCTGAAGCTCTCTTGGCTTTACAATTTTTAGTAACTATGGCTTTATTTAGTAACTATGGCTTCATTTCAGATTTTAAGTTAGAATTTGTATTCTTTTTGTATGAGCTCCCAAATCAAATATTTTTAATTATGGATATCAGGGCCTGAGATTGGTACACAACTGATACACAACTGTGTGTATTGTGCCTTCACTTCCAATATTACTTTTCTCTTCACCAGATGCTCAATTCTGGGCTTGGAGGAAAGATAGAATAGAAATATCTCAACATAACACAAAGAAATAAAAAGTCCTTAGCAGTTATATTGCTCTTACCTGCAGCTGTAAACATGGCTTTTTCGTATGCTGCGTCGGAAGAAACCTTTGCATCCATCACAACTAGAGGCACCATAATGCTTGCCAGTTGCTCGATCCCCGCATATTGCACAAATGCCACCAATTACATTGGCAGTACTGGTCATGCTGAAAGGTTCTGCTGAGCAACTGTCTGGGGAAGGAGAAGGACAAAGTCTACAATTAGAAGATGAGCACTGAGTAGGGAAGAAACAGTAACACAACATGGTGATTAAATGTTACCATCCTGAAGATTTTATAGCTCATCCTTTTAATTTGGTCTTAGCATTTATTTTATTTTATTAACATCTATTACATTTCTACACTACCCATCTCAACTTAGTGACTCTGAACAATTTACAATAGCATAATCGAATCATATACAGTATTATTTTACTCATTATTCATAAATAATGAATAAAGGTTTAGCTTAAAAACAGTGTTAAAAACAGGTCAAAACCTACAAATGAAGATAAATCAGGTTAAAAAGACTACAATGTTAACAAGGCAGTGGGCACCAGCCATCCCCAGAGCATTATACTTTTAGACCTCCATGCTAACTGGAAAAGAGAGGTCTTAATACTCTTCTGTTAAAGAACAGAAAGAAGAGTTAGGGTTTGCCTCACATCTGGTAGTAAGATGTTCCATAAGGCAGGGCAGAAGGTGAGAAGGCCCTTCTCCTAGATCCTGCCAGTTGAAACTCCTTGACTGATGGGATAAATAGCATGCCCTCCTGCTTGACTGGATGGGACAAATAGATGTAATTGGGACAAGACAGTTTCTCAGGTATACTGGTCCCTTGTCCTGAGTGAGCTTTAAAGGCAATCACCAACACCTTGAATTGGACTTGGAAGCAAATTGGCACCCAATGCAACTCACATAGCAGAGGTGTTAAATGCACTATCCTAGGGATGTCCAAAACATTTGCAGGGCTGCATTCTGCACCAGTTGCAGTTTCCAAATACTCTTCAAGAGTAGCCCCATGTAAAGCACATTGCAGTAATCCATCTGGGAAATTACCAAGGCATGAGAGATTGAAAAGAGCTTCTCCATCCAGGAAAGGATGTAAGTGACACACAGCCTGAAACTGAGCAAAGGTTCTCCTGGTCACAACTGCCACTTGCTCCTTGAGCAGAAATTGTGAGTGCAGGAGGAGCTGCAGATTACACACTGGGTTTGTCTAAGGCAGTGCTGTGGATGTTTTAGGATTACACCCAAGGTACCTATTACTATTAGTACTATATTTGCTTTCTTTTTCCACAGGTATTCCACTTCTAGTTGCAGGTCTTTGCATTTTTGTACAGTTGTTTATCTTTTATTGTGTTGTCTCTAAGTATTGCAATGTCCATTTTCTAAGCTTTTGTTATCTTTTTCCAGCGTACGTATTAATTCTTACATTGGAGTTATGTTGATCTTATAAATTTAGTTTACAATAGTTTATAAATAATCAAACTCTATTAATATAAGTGGAAAATACATTGCTTGGGTTGCTTTTCTCCAATTCTGTCCAAAATTTTGTTCACTCTTCCAATCTCTTTTAAAACAAACATCTCTTTCATTTGGTTAATCAGTAGGTCAAATATATATGAACTATGGATATATTTAAATAAATAAAATGAGTACACCCATCAAAATGACCAGAACACATTTTCTCTCTTACTATTGATCATGATAATGAAAGGTCAACTCTATTTTCATTTTGTTACTTAATTTTGAAATACCCTTTTTTTTAAAGTACAAAAATACTGTTTAAGTTCCAACTAACATTACTGAATAAAAAAGTAATTCAATCAACTATTAGTTCTTTCTTCTGTCTCTTCTTACAGCCATATCTGCTAATCTGCTTTATATCTGACTCAGTCATGATTGCATTTGAAGGAAAAAATAAATCTAGGCATTGACAATTCAATTCCAACTAAAGTTAAAAGTTACTCTAATCAAATAGCAAGAAATTATCTCAACTAATTGCCAAGATTTATCATGGTTAATAAATGACTATTGTTTGCATACTGGAAGTCTAGAGGTATGACTGTACAGCATGTTAAATATATCCACTCTAAACAGACATAAGAATATTTTTCAGAGTAGTCACTAATTCCATCACCCTAAGTCCTGCTGCACTACCTCATCATAATAGAGGGGTGTTTATGTGAGGAATGCATGAAGAACATTGGGTGTGTAAGCCAAGAGTATATATTCCCATGTAAGGTCATTCCAGCTACCCAGCAAAAATGCACAAAAACCTATCCAGGCAACAGCAACATAGAAAGATTCTGAAGGCAGATGATCACTTTAGTAACAATGGCAAAAGCATTAATTTATACTGCATGGGAGAAGGCAATGGTAACCCATTCTTATATTTTACCAAGAAAACCATACGAACGGAAAATATAAAATGACTGATGATATAGTGCCAGATGATGGGTCTCTCAGTTGGATGGCACTTGACATGCTACTGAGGAAGAAACAAGGATCTATCAGAGTACTAATGGTGTTTATGATGTATCTAGATTAAAGCCTTCAGGATGTCTAGTTGCTGATAGTGGCATATGGGGAAAGAAATGCCAAAGCTGCATAGATAGAATTACAAGTAGGATCGTAGAACGCAAGAAGCATGAATGCTCAACACAGTGAAAGATGAAATGAAACAACTACAAATTGATATCTTAGGCATCAGTGAATTGAGACAGTCTGAGATCAGACACTTTCAGTCAGAAAATTACACTATTTATTACTCAAGACGTGAAAAACAAAGAAGAAACAAAGTTGCTTTTATAGTTAGAAAGGATACAGCAAGAACACTACTTGTCTACAGAGCAATCAATGGCCGAATAATATTGATTAGACTTGTGGGACAACCCTTTAATATGACAATCATTTGAGTTTAAGCTCCAAATGCTCCAACCACCGATGCAGAAAAAGAGGAGGTTAATGATCAAGTTCAATGTTAAATTGACCAAACGTGCAACCAAGATGTGCTGCTTGTGATTGGAGACTGGAATACTAAAGTTGGAACATGAAAGTGGAAAATGTAGTTGAATTACATAGCTTAGGAAACCAAAATGAAACAGGAGACTAACTTCACAATTTCTGCCACTCCAATGATTTCTTCAAAGACAGCAACCAAACAACCAAAATAATGTCTTTACACATGGATATCACCAGATGCAGTACATGGAAATTAAATTGTATCTATTGTTGCTAAAAGGAGGTGCAGGAGTCAACTATAGCACCAAAGACATGGTCAGCTACTGACTCTGGACAGATAATGAACTGCTCATGTGTAAATTCCAAGTTAAGCTAAAGAAGAAAGCCAGTCAGTTTCCACAATATGATCTTGAACGTATACTTACCATTTTTCAAAAGAACATCAGGAATTGTTCTGAAATCTTGAACTTCATTGATAGAAAATCACAGACGTTATGGATTTAACTTTAAAAAGTTATTTACAGACTTTAAAAGTCATTAAGAGTCTTTTAAAAGACATAAGACACTGCCATAAATGAAAAAAGAGAAGAAAGCAAATTGGATATCAGAACCATGAAATTGCCAAGAAGGGAAGCCAAAGCCAAGAAAAATCAAAATCTCAAAAAAGGAACTTAATAGTTTCAGAAAGGTCTTAGAAAAAAACAAGAAGCTGTGGAATGTTCTCAGAAAAATGAGAATCCCAGAACATCTTATTATCTTCATAGGAAACTTATATATAGTTCAGGAAGCCACATTTTGGACAGAACATGATGAAACAGATTTGCTCAGGTTGCCAAAGGAGTGTGACAATACTGCATACTTTCCCCTCAGTTGTTCAAACTATATGATGAACATATACTGAAGGAAGCTGAATTGAAAGAAGAAACATCAATAACCTGCACTATGCTGGTGGAACTATCTCACTAGATAAAATTTCTGTAAATTCTACTAATAAAAGTTAAGGAGCAAGTGAAAAATGGGACTAAACTTAAATAAGATCAAACTAATGGTTCTAACAGGTAGAACACGAAGTCTTAGAATTAGCAATGAAGATATCAAAATGGGCAATACCTTCTGCCTTTTAAGATCATAAAGAAACAAGCAGTCAAGAAATCAGCCATAAATTAGCACTTGGCATAGCAGTCATAATCTGTGATCAGAATTGTGCAAGCAGTGGTATTCATTGTGACATTCTATAGAAACAAAATTGAGCTTTGAAGAAAGATTGGCATATTTTAATTTTCAGGTTGGAGAAGACACTTGAGAGTACTGTGGACAGACAACAAAACAAATGGACAAAAGCAGTAAATCACTTCAAAGTTCTCACTGACGCAAAAATGATTAGGGTTAAAATGACTAGGGTTAAATTAGCCTACTTTGAACTCTTATGCAAAGACTTTAATGTTTAGAAAAGTATCTAATGCTAGGAAAGAATTGTCTCTGTCCATGAGATAGATATCTTATACTGGTAAGGTTTTAATTATTGCTATAATATGTAAATTTATCAAATTATTTCAATAAATTATTTTTACTGTATGTCTTTGTTTTATTATTTCCTAGAAGGTTCATTATACATGAATAACTTACATAGCTCTCCTATTCATCTAATATAGTTCCCAAATTTTAATTTTATACTATAGATAGTATAAAAATCTCACCAATTACCATATATAAAAAGGATTAATCCATTAATGGTAGGATTTATTGATAAGTTATATTCTACGAACTGTTCAACAATCAAAGCTGTAATTTAATAATTTGTTCGCCTACATTTAGTAATAAATAAAAAACAAAATCTAAATATATTTTTTGACAAAAAAACTTTTTTAAAACCCTCGCCTGAATGATGAAAAGTAAAACATTTGGCTCACCCAATGTCCTTTACTTTTTTATCCATTTATAAATACAATAATTAAAACTTACCATTGCCACTGTACAACACCTGTATGGTTTCAAACTCTAAATTAGCATAACTTGGATCTAAGACTTCAGAGTAATTTGCCATATCCATGTTCAGAATTGGGTCTGAAATTCTCATTACTGTACATGAATCTGAAAATGGTCCGTTTCTCCAGTATATAAAATGCAATGAACACTTCTCTGGCCTCAGTTACTGATAATCAAAATATTGTCATTGCATAACATAGCACAATGGGTGGAGTTATGATACTAATTCAGCATTTCTTATTCTACTTCTAGCTTTCCCCTTTTTTATTATACACCTTTACAAACTTTTCCACACGCCCACGCAAGGATGTGTTGGATGTGTTTATCATAAGAGTTTGTAAAGATGCAAAAACATGGAACAGTCCTCTTTCACAGCATGTAGAACTTTTGTTACATAGCAGCAACTTCACAATACAACCATAAGAAATGTGAGTGGTTTCAATATCTGGGTCCTACGGGTGTGGATATGTACTGTATATGCTTCTATTACAATGGTTCAATCCAGGTTTAACCCAGAAGAGAAAGGAAAGGAGTGTGAGACCTTTTCCTCTTTAAAAAAATTATTTGTTCAAGCAAACTTAGGAGAAAAAGACTCTTATTTTAACATTTTCTTTTTAAAAAGTAATGGGTATGCTTTGTTGTTGGCAGTACACCCATTCTACAAATATACACTTACAATACAACTAGATCCTGAAATCAGAATTCCAGTTTCATGTTCTGTGAGTATTTATTAACAGAAAAGAGTAAAGCAAGTCATTACTTCGCAATATACTTTCTGTAGAATATAATCTCCTTAAAGAGCTGTAAAACTTATTTGTTGCATCTCATTAATAGTTAACATGGTATTCTGAATCTTGTTCAAAGAAAAAAAAGACTCTGATATCTGAAGTTGTTAATCAATAGAATAGAATAGAATAGAATAGAATAGAATAGAATAGAATAGAATAGAATTCTTTATTGGCCAAGTGTGATTGGACACACAAGGAATTTGTCTTTGGTGCATATGCTCTCAGTATACATAAAAATGCATGTACTGAAAACAATTTCCTTCTATTGCTAATGACATTTGTTCAAATAAAGTATTCAGTGTGCTTGTGTGTATATGTGTATTTATAGAAAACTTCCTCTGTTTTGCTAGGTTAATTGTTCAGTTAGTTTTGTATTGCTTTGATAGCAGGGTTACTCCTCGGCTATGTAGCTACCAGGCACACAAATGTCATAATAAATACAGACTGAAAAATCCAGTTCAGCCTTATTAACTAAGTTACTAATTAGGCTTATTAAATTTAACCACTTTATGTTGCTTTTCTGCTGTAAAGCATCTAATTTTTTTATAAAATAAATAAGCATTTATGTAGCACTTAAAATAGATTAGAAATAACACAAATGATCAAATCAAAAATAACAAACTTTTTGAGGCAAAGACTTCTATCTGTTCTTTGATAAACTATGTTACCTAAACAGGTTCCCCCTCAAATATACAAAACAGCTTAAATCTTTTCAAAATGAGCCCTGTCAGAGATTCTGATGCACTGGCTGAGGAATTCTGGGAGTTGAAGTCCACAAGTCGTAAAGTTGCCAAGGTTGGAAACTCCTGATTTAGAGCAAGCAAGGAGATCAGGGCACAAGTGCAACAGTATGAGGATTGTTGTTTCATATTATCCATTACACAAGGAAAATATATTTCACTGCCAGCTGAAGGCAGATATCATGACTGTTAGATACATAGTGTGTTGCCTGGAGTTAACAACCGAGTTACTACTGTTGGTTTGTGTATTGACCAAGCTAAAAGGAAATACAACTTTAGATTTATAGTGATGCACAGAAAAACCACTCAGAACTGAATTAAAGAAAAGGACAATATGTACATCAAATGATCAAAGGAGTGATCGGGCCCATTTGTCTTCATGTCAGAGGCAAGTCTAGAGCTCCCAATCGTCTGGTTTCCACCCTTATGCCTTAACTACTACACCAAGCTGAGTCATTTATATGTGCATTGTATATAAATATAGAAATAATTACTGCAATTTAAATTGAAATACATTGTAGCTATCCATACTGGGAAATATTTTGTCTTATTCTACTCTACACAGATTTTATATCCCATCAAACTGTCAACTGTAGTCAGCATGGGAGTCCTGTACAGATTTACATGGCAAAGTAAAATCTGAAGCCAAGTCTAAAGTTTAGAAATTGGCACAGGATACTTATACAGTAAAGCCCAAGGTCTATTCAAAATTGAGGCAAAACGTTCCAGAATTGCAAGGTATTGGCATCAGTCTGGTAAATATACACATTGTCAGAGCAAGGTCCAGATTAAAGGCAGAATATGTACAGCTGAACTATCAAAGATGCCATTGAAGAGTATGAGCTCAGGCAAAGGTTTTTATCTTAGGTACTCCTGATTTCCACCAAAGCACAGATGGGCTATTAGATTAAATTTGTTTCTCTGCTTGGGCGCAACAGCCATCTCCCAACTAGAATATCACGTGTGACATGTCATGTCTCCATCACTCTTTGTTTGGATGCTCAGTTTAGTGACAAGGCCTTTATCATATCTCCTACTTTTCTCAAAATTATGAAAAATGTAATTTATGCTTATTTTCTAAGAAGTGTGGATATTGGTGTGTGTGTGTGTGTGTTATGGGGCTTCTGAATAGTAATTGCATTTTGAGAAACTAGTGCAATCACACATGGAAAATAGTTATGTAATTTTGTGTGTCTACTCCATCTATCACCAATGTGCCAATGGACAATGGATAACTATAAGATCCATAGGCTGTTCACTTGGTAGCCTAACCCAGCATGTGGCTAAGCCAAGTGTGACCTCCAGAGCATGGGGGATCATCTTAGCCACAACTTCTATTCCTGGCTTGTCATCAATTTACTTAACGCAGTCTTACATGTCATGTAATCGGACTGATGAAATAATTCCTCCTCCTGATTTCCCAAGGTGCAGCTACAAAACAGGACAATTTGTGCTCCATTTTGTTCTCAGGGATGTGGGAGTGAAAGAGATACACATAAAAGGTATAATAAAAGTTTGGATTTTTTTTTTAGCCTATTTACAGTGCCTCCAATCCCATTTATTTTAATTTCGTTTTTAATAGAAATGTGAAATAACCGAGATATATCTACTGATATGTATGGCTAAAATAATGGTAGGTATCCAAGAAGCCATTGTTGGCTGTGATTTGCCATGTTACCTTTTACTGAATCAGTGGCTTACTTTTGGGAAATGCCAGACTTTGTGTGTTATACTATGTAAATATGTTTCTATTGTCTACATTACACCTCTTTATTTAGTTCTAAGCAACTTTAATAAATTGAATATCCTCAGTATATTCGTTTACATGGTATACATACACTTACTCTTCTGTGTGTGTGTGTGTGTGTTGAGCCTTCCAGTTGTTAGATGAAGTACTGTATGTTGAGATGAAATTGTTAGGCATTTTAACAGAAATTTTATTACCTGCATCAAATCCCCAAAAAGGTAATCTTCCAGTGGTGGAGCTGTTAGATCCATTGGATGACAGAAAAAAGATATAGAAAACTTTTAACAGCCTAGATTTGTCAGGTCAAATTTGCCTCATTCTTTATTGTGATTTCTCTTTGTTCCCTATGGCAGCTACAGGCACAGCCCTGTATCATTCTTAGCTGAGAGAGATTACATTTTAGCAGGGAGGGATTACCTCATTGTTAGCCTGAAAGAGAAAATATGTCTCTTTTTCATTCATAAGATCTGAGAAAGATAACACTAAGTAAAAGCAATCAGCCAGCCATCATCCTAAAATAGAGAATTATTTATAAATTGGCTTTCATTTTAAGCTTCCTTTCTGGATCTGTGCATTCTGTTTCTGTGTAAATCATATGTTTAAACGGGAAAAAACCTGGTTACTTTTAAAAATATAATTTAACAGATGGCACAAATGCTGTATAGAATAATTAAAAAGAACAATGCTATAAAGGTCAGTTCAAATAGCAGTAATAACAGATTGAAACAAAAAAGGCAAAAGGCAAACTGATGTGGAAAAAGAACACAAGAATATAGAGAATTGGAAAAATTGACAGTCACTTTCTAGTCTAAATTTGAACAGGTAAACATATCATAAAATTGCCTCATAAATGGCAAAACTCAATAACTTCTGAATAGTGGGTGGGCTGTCAATAGTTAAATAAATCAGTCAGACTGATTAAATGGCAATCTGCATGTCATTAATCTATCTCCATACAATTTCTTAATAAGGCTCAGTGATGTTTGTAGAATTAAGCCTAGCACTGAAACACCTTTTTATATTAGCACCAGAATATGAAACCACATTAATTGTTCAATGCTAATGTATCTTGGATACTAATTGAAAATGGCAGTTACCTCTGGTTCAGATTACGGTATATTCTTAGCCATAAGAAAGCAAACCAAGTGGTTTAAGCTCTCATAAAGCAGGGATCCCCAACCCCTGGGCAACCCCTAGGCTGTGGCCTGGTACTAGGCCACGGCCTGTTTGGAACTGGGATGCGAAAGTGCACAGCTCCATTTGTGCAAGCAGCAGGCACTCTCGTGTGCATTTGAAGCTCTATTTGTGTGAATCATTTCCTCCCCCTCCCCCGCCAGTCCACACAGCAGACAGGTTGGGGACCACTGATTTAATGCAAATAAGGAGACATGGGAAAAATTAAGGATTTAGAATTGGAACAGAAAATTCTGGGAGAATGTGTTGATGTCATTCCATCTTCTAGATAAGAGCAGGCTAGGGTGATCATACTTGGAATTAAAGATGTTATGTTTACAATATTTATTTACAGTATTTATTGAAATCTGTGTGACTGGACAGCATACAAGATAAGCACAATAGATCAAAGTAAGGTGGGGAGAAGAAAAATATATAACAAGGAACAATATATAAATGCCAAATATATTTAGTATTTATTGTCAACTAAAGCTGATAAGTGTTTTATATTAACTAAAACTAAACACTTAGATTACAAGAGGTTTTTTTTGTTTGTATCCTAAGAGATTCTTCTCGAAGAACACTGCAAACATTGCAAAACTTAAAGTCTGTTTCAACTATTTCTTCTTCAATAGGTCTCCTTTCCAAGTTTAGTGAGCTGATACTTTTCTTAAGATCAAAGGTAAATTTGGTATTTCTTCACTCCAGGTTTTCAAACAATTTTATTTCCTAATCTTCGTTGGAGGTGCCAGGAATTGAAACTGAGACTTTTGTGCATACAAACCAGATGTTCTGGACTGAATTATGGGCCTTGTCCAAGACTGATGCAGCTATATAATTTCAGAAATATCTACTTCCTTCAAAATCTCCAATGAGCTACCATTTTATTATGTAAATAATGCAAACTCATTGTCTTGATTTTAGGATGTTGAATAGAGGAGGTCCCTCAATGCAGATCATCAAGCAGATATTCCAATTTTCATCTGTCTGGAACCCGCACTGCATATCAGACATTAATACAATTGAGCGAGTCCAGAGATATTTCATGAGAAGAGTCCTCCACTCCTCCACTCACAACATAATATTTTGAAATTTTGGACTTAGACAACTTAGAATTACAACGCCTTCGGTTTGACCTAAGTGTAGTAAAACAAAATTATCTGCTACAATGTCCTACCTGTCAATGACTACTTCAGCTTCAACCTCAATAATACACGAGCGCACAATAGATACAAACTTAACGTAAGCCGGTCTAAACCCGATTGCAGAAAATACGACTTCAGCAACAGAGTGGTCAATGCCTGGAATGCACTACCTGACTCTTGGGGTTCCATCCCCAAACCCCCATAACGTTAGCCTTAAGACTTACTGTCGACCTCACCCATTCCTAAGAGGTCTGTAAGGGGCATGCATAAGTGCACCAACGTGCCTACCATCCCTGTCCTACTGTCCCCATTTATTTGTATCTTATTTCCTGTATTCATAATCATGTTTATACTTATATCTGTTATCTTATACATGCTTGACAATTTTTTTTAAAAAATGAGGTGAATTTGGCTGCCTTTATAACTTTTAGCACAACAGCACCCAACTAAGGCCCCTGGTTGTGACATCTGATCTGCCCAAATCCATCCTTTCCACTTCGTTACCAGCCAATTGATTAATTGCTAGCCTTTGCGGGAACAAACCTAGGGCTGCTCCTGTGGATATGTATTTTGTGATATCCATTAGATTTAAGGAAAACCACCTTTTCACGCCTAATTTAAAATACATGCCTGATGAGCAAATTCTTTACACAGTAGAATGTTATCCATAAGAGGATACTGTTTTATATTCAAAACATTTCAAGCTTGACATGGGTTATTCTGGTGTTATTGGAAATGTTCTGGATGTTCCAAAATGTTCAGTGCTTGATTTAGAACTTGTAACATCTCCAGAAAAATGAAAACAATATTGGAAACTTTCCAGAAACGTCTGAACAATTGTTTCCAACTTGAAACAGGGCATGTTGAACACAATTTTTAAAATATAATGGCTGTCAATCATTTTATTCTTAACTAAGCCGCATAACTAATTGTATATTGTGTTCTTTTGTCCTTCAAAAGCTCCTTCATAAATGGACAGTGTAGGACAGTGACTTAGAGACAAATATAATGGTAACTGCAAAGCAGAAGCAGACAAATCTCATATTCCGGTTTAAATTTACTTAGCTCATCACACAGAGGGTTGTAAATGTCTTTATAACACCTCTGGCTGTACCTAACTCGTTTTAACCACTTCTCATCTATGTTTGGTTCTGAGAATGCACTTAAGTAAATCAAAATCAGATTTGAGGTCAGCATGTATTCAATCAGTAAGGACAGCTGGTGTAATTTTCTAACTGCCCTCCAGTGATGCTATCTCAGGGTCATTTTGTGAAATCGATTTAGTCCGTAAGTCTAGTAAGCCTCCAATGGGAGTTTCACTAAGAACTTTTTTCAAAAATTAAATAAGCCCTAAAACATTCATGGGAACCACTTTAGTGTAATGATGAAGGCACCAAGCTAGAATCTGGGAGACTGTGAGTTCTAATGCCAATATAGGCATAAATCCAACTGGGTGATCCAATTGGGCCAGTTCCTCCCTCTCATTATTGAGAGAAGCAACCTACAACTAAGAAGAAATTTCCTGACAGATCAGTTAACTAGTGGAACAATTTACCTCCAGAAGTTGTGAATTCTCCAACACTGGAAGTTTTTAAGAAGAGATTAGACAACCATTTCTCTGAAATGGTATTGGGCTGTGATGGCGAACCTTTTCGACACCGAGTGGTGAACTGGAACGTACATGTGTGCGCCATAGCCCTGGAAATCCAAAGACCAGCTGGCGGTGCACATGCGCGTCCTGGCCACCTGGTCTTAGGGTTTCCAGTGCACACATACACGGTGGCCATATGGTCTTCATGCATGCCGGAGCGCCGGAAATCCAAAAACCATGCACAGACGCATGGGCCAGCTGGTCTTCGGGTTTACGGGGCTCCGGCACGCGCAAAGTTCATGTGTGCTGGAAACCAGAAGAGCAGCTGGCAATGGCGCACATTTCCACGTGCCCTAGGTTCGCATCGCGGGTATAGGGTTTTTTGCCTGAGCAGGGGATTGGACTAGAAAACCTCCAAGGTCCTTTCCAACTCTATTGTTGTTGTTGTTATCCCAACTCCAAGGACTAGTCTAGGCAATTGCTAGAAATCAGCACTGACTCAAAAGCCCCACCCCCCAACCCAATTCTATGAATCCTTCCTTATTAGCACCCCGTCATCACTGTTTTAAGGCAGGGTTCCCCAACCCCTGATCCATGGACCGGCATCGGTCCACGGCATGCCAGAAACTGGTCCACGCAAACAAGTGACGCCCCATCTGTGGGATGCAGGCAGCAAATGAAACCACACCCTCTCCGGTCCATAGAAAAACCTCTCCACGGAACCGGTCCCTGGTGCCCAAAGGATTAGGGGCTGCTGCTTTAGGGCATCTTTTTCTAGCTTATTGCCTCCCAAATGACTTGGATTACAACTTCCCTGTAGATAGTTGCAGTCTAGTATATTTGAAGAGCGTCAGGATGGATAAGATTCTTTTAGGGAATATATATGACTTTTTCCTAGTTCTAACTGGATGGACTTCATAGAGACTTTTCATTTGATTGTATGTGAAATCTGTGAATGGAAAACCAATATAGGATCACTCTCCGGTGGCGAACCATCTTGTGTACATCCCACCATCATATGCTCTTTAGGAATCAGCTGCCTGCCTTTTTGTATGGCAGAAGAAGCCTGCTGTTTATAGAGATTCTCAATCATCCAGGTCATGGTTGTCCCAAAGGTGCTTTTCCAAAAGGCAACTGGACTTTTTGAGGGTTTTTTCCCCCCTTTGAAAATGTTTTGCTTCTCATCCAAGAAGCTTCTTCTCTTCAGTTCTAAAGACGCCGCTTGGATGAGAAACAAAACATTTTCAAAGTAAAAAATAATAATCCAAAAAAGTCCAGTTTGGAAAAAGCACCTTTGGGAGAATTGAGTCTGCTGTTATCCAGCTTAAAGGCAGTCTGCAATTACATTTCATGTGCTTATTAAGGAAAACTGACAGTATTGCTTGGAAGGCAGTTTGGAAACGAGTCTCCCCATGCCAGACTCCTCTTCATAGCTTGGAGAGAGCATTCTGGAAAAGTGGTTTTAAGTATGTCTTGAAGACCCGATCATCCTGTTGGAAAGCAAAAGGGAAAGGGAAGGGAAAGCATTAGGCATATGACTTGGTGGCAAAGACAAAGGAGAACATAACAGCTTGATTTTCTCATTATAGCCTCATAACTACCAGGTTTTTTCGGACTATAAGACGCACCGATATATAAGACGCATCAAAATTTCAAAGAGATAAGTAAGAAAATTTTTTTTGTCCTCCCTGGTCCCATGAACACTCTGCAGGCCTCCCAAACCCTCTGTGCACCCTGTTTTTTGCAAAAAGGGTCCCATTTTCCATCCATTTTTGTGAAAAATGAAGTGCACAAAGAGTTTGGGAGGCATGCTGGGGAAAACAAAAATGCCCCTGTTTTTGCAAGAAACGGCCTTCCCCCAGCCCTCAGAAGCAGTTTGCAGGCCTCCCAAACCTTCTCCGCACCCCGTTTTTTGCCCGTTTGTTTGCGAAAAACGGGACATGCAAAGGGTTTGGGAAGCCTGCAGAGTGTTTCTGTGAGCTGGGGGAAGGCAAAAATGACCCTGTTTTTTGCAAAAACAAGGGAGTTCTTGCCTTTCCGCAGCCCACAGAAACCCTCTGCAGGCCTCAAAAACCCTCTGTGCAGCCTGTTTTTTTGCAAAAACAGGCCCATTTTCCATCCGTTTTTGTGAAAAACGAGGTGCACAAAGAGTTTGGGAGGCCTGCAGACTGCTTGTGGGGGCTGAGGGAAAACAAAAATGTCCCCGTTTTGCAAGAAA
>JANHFT010008165.1:9128-24738 GCA_032467955.1 Pseudoxenodon macrops | reverse complement strand
CAAATAAGCAATCAGGAAACAACATCAATAAGAAGTCATAGGATACAAGCAACAAGTTACAGTCCTGCAGCCGTAAGGGAAGAGATGGTGATAGGAATAATGAGAAGACTAATAGTAACAGTGGTGAGGGAATTATTTGTTTAGCAGAGTGATAGCGTTCGGGGAAAAACTGTATTAAAATTGTACAAACAAGTATTAACTGAGCATAGAAATATTTTTTGTATTTCATTTGTCCATTTATTTCATCAAATAACTCTTACTTACTAAGTAAGAATACTAGAATCATCTTAACCTAAAAGCTTGATTATGGCCAAAAATGCCTGTTCTATTTTGAACTGGAATTATTCTGGCTTGACCCAACAAACTCATTACCACCTTGCTCGACACCAGGGATCTGCAACCTGTGGCTCTGGAGCCACATGTGGCTCTTTCATCCCTCTGCTGCGGCTCCCTGTCGCTCAAAATATGTGTTACAACCACGGATATGCAACATTTGCCGGCATGCGATTTATTGAGGCTTTCAACCCATATTTTTTTTCTGAGTTCAAAATGTTTTTGTTGGATGCAGAAATAAAATTTGGTTTTCTCTGTAGCAGTTCATTGATTTCATAAATGCAACACACTATAATTTCTTTTATACATAGCATAAAGGTAAAAAATAATAATATATGCAATGCTATCTTCATTTTTAGATGACAAAAGGGTTTTGGGGCTCCCGGTATTTTTTTTTCTGTGGGAGACAGGTCCAAATGGCTCTTTGAATGTTAAGGTTGCCAACCCCTACACCAAAAAAGAAACTGGGACTTGTTGAGAAAAAATGTGTACAACATAACTGCAAGAATAGCCGTTCTTTCTGGGGGGAAATCTGCATTACACTACCTTTAAAATGAAGAAAAAATATGCAGTACTTAACAATGTTTTGTACTGGAAAAAAGAATCTAAACAACTAGTTGGTTGCTAAGAATGCTATCAGAAAGCATTCCAACATTATCAGTAGAAGGTCTTTGTGTGCTAATTATCCTGTTTTCTTATTACATTTAATCATATACATAGATCAAGATATAAAATTGAAAACAAACTAATAAAAATCAAGGTTATTTCTCTGCATACCATCTGAGAAAATCAAATTAAACAGCAACTGACAGTTCTAAGATTGGCATGTTACAATTTCGCCCCGAGTATCTCTTCCAAAAGGACATTTGTCACCTCCTTACCAAAGGAACACTTTCAGATAAATTAAACCTCCTGATTGAATAATAGTTACATAAGTAGTTGTTCATTAATAATCAGTAATTCAAAACTCGTGCTTGAATTATAAACATTTTATATAGATGATTAGATAAATTTTACAAACATCTTATCCATGAGAAACATACCATTTCATAATAAAGTTTCACTAAGAGAGATAGGACATTTGTTACAGTGGAAATTACAGTTACATGTGTTATTATGGAGCACAATACTAAAAATCCATTTGGTGTTGGCATTCCAAAAAGTATACTTAAAACCTGATTCAATTGATTCCAAAATTTTCTTAATCAAAGGTCAGTTCTTACATCATGAATAGTCTAAGTCTGTGATGCGAACCTATGGCACACATGCCATAGGTGGCAAGCATAGCCCTGTCTGTAGACACGCGTGCTGTCATCAGCTGCTGTCCTGGTTTCCGGCGCACATGTGTGCTGGCCAGATGGTCTTTGCGGACACTGGAGTGCCGGAAAACAGGCCAAAAAAATGGCTTGAAAGTAGCCAAAAAACAGGCATGCACACACCATCCAGCTGGTCTTTGGGTTTCTGGTGCTCCTATAGGAGCAAAGACCAGCTGGCTGGCACGCATGCTGGAAACCCGAAGATCAGCTGGCCGGTGCACACATGCGCACTGGCCAGTTGGTCTTCAGGTTTCCAGCACTCTGGCACTCCGGCATGCGTACATGCAAGTGCGTTCCGGTTTTGGCACTTGGTGTTAAAAAGGTTCGCCATCACTGGTCTAAGTCATCAGCAGATCACTTGTACAATATCTTCAGACTCATTACTAATTCTGAATTTTTCTTGTTTCTATTCCAGAAAGCCTCACTGAAAGCAATACTTTATTTCTGAGTAGCCCTGTACAATAGCTTTCTCCTACCTAATAATTTCTAGATTACAGCTCCTTGGATTTTCAACATTTCTAGAGACTAATAGGTTGGGGAGATTTGACATACAGGATTGCAAAGAAAAGAAGTCATAAAGAAAATATAGATTATTCTTCTAAATTTGTTGAGTTGGGACTTGGAAAACCTACTTGCAGATGCTCTGATCCTTTTCTGAGAGATAATATCAGAAAGTAGTGGTTAAAAAGTGCAAAATTACAGCCTCTGGTGCCTCTCAGGATTCCAGCTGGTCTTTGATGGTATTTAACACAGACTGATAAGGCTGAAGACATTAGGTTTCTGAACCAGTCATGTTTGATGACAGTAAACAAATAGACAAAAATTTGGTGGCTTATTGGTTAAGTCAAAGTCAGATACACGAAAAAATTCAGATTGAGTGGATTGAATCACACTCTACTTGAAGATAAAGCCTTGAACATCGATGCTAAGATTAGGTTGATGTTCAAAAGGGGGTAGTTGTGCCTTCAAGTTGGGTGTTGATTCCTGGAGACTGCCTGGAGTTTTCTTGGTAAGATTTTGCCACACTGCCTCCTTCCTAGGATTGAGAGTGAGTGACAGGCCAATGTCACCCAGCTGGCTTCATTCCTAAAGTGGGACTAGAACGGATGGTCTTTCAATTTCTAGCTTGAGCCTTAACTGCTACACCAAACTGGCTGTCTTAGCCAGAAATAGATTTGCACAGATAAAATTATTGTGCCTTCTGTGTGCTTGTTCTGTTGTATCTGACTATAATGACACATTGGAGGCCTGTGAAAGGCTCAGTAATAGAACAGACTTTGAAAAGAATCTCAGCTGGTTCAAAATGTGTGATTGATAGCTGGGAATGATTACTCTCTTGCGATTCCTTGTTAAAACAATTCCACTGCATATTGTTCTATATATGAACACAATGCACAATGCTGCTTATAAACTATAAATCCCTGTGCAACTGGGGGTCAATATACCTGAGCTATCACAGTCTCTCTCATATGAACCTGTCTTTGAAGATCTGTGGAAGATTCCTTCTCTGAATTTCTGCCCAATGTGGCAGAATTGAAAGAGATGGCACTCAGAAATTATGCAGGAAGGGAAAAGGATGGAAAGCAAGGCCCTTGTTATCAGCCCCACTAAAGATTCATTTTTACAAAGTTCATTTTTCTCTGAAAACAACCAGTCTTTGTAAGTATTACAATTTAACTTACAATTTAACAAACCTAGCTTGCTTATTTCGCCTGTCTTCATCCTTTCCCCTTTGATATCATACATTTTTTGTTTATAAGCCTGGGGGTGAATAGGCCTCTATTTCATTAATTTGATTAAAATTGCTCTGGGGGCATTTTTAGATGAAGGGTAGAATGAAAATGCCTTAAAGAAATAAGCGATCAGATGGTATTATATAATGGTAGTTGGTTATCCTTCCACTTCCCACATATACTTTTTCTTAATACTTTTTGACAATTTCTCTTTCCGAAAATCTTTAATGCATATTCTTGTTTCATACATAAGTTTCTGATTTTATTTAACAGATGTCAAATATTTGTATATTTGTTCATAAGCATTTCTCTTAATTCCCATAAATTTTAGTCTTTAACTTAATAGACTATATTTTCACCAGTTCCTTTTTTAATATGTAGCTTTTAATATTCACATTTTCTATATGCTTGTCACATCTTATTTTGGATGCATTTGACATTTAGAGAACTTCATCACAAGTTAGTGAAATGGGAAGAGCAAAAAGTGGTTTTAATCAATATATCTTAGATGTAAATGTAGTTTTTACATCTAAATATGTACAGAATAAAATTATCCCCCATCCCCTTTATCATTTTGCCAAGTCAATACATAATCTTTCTCTAAGATTTTTATAGTGTTGAGCATAAAACTCATATGGCAAGGCATATCGTATCTTATCTCCACTGTTTCAGTCCCCAAAATTAAATGTTAACTAATAAAATTCTACTAACTAGTTATTTTATGACTAATTACTCTTGATCACAGTGGACTCTTCATATCCTGAAGCTCTTCAAATCCAAGGTGAGAAGGTATCCCTTTGCTGTACATTGCTTTCAAACGTCAATCACTGGAATAAGTAATCCTTTGGTTCCTTCCTAATTTAGCTCCCTATGAGTACCATCATTTAGGTAGGGTTTATTTTTTCTTTAACAAAGAAAGTAGCTGATGCTTACCTTTGGAAATGTATTTGCTTGCACTACGCAGGCAATACAAGATTCAAAAATTAGCAATTCTCTTATTTAAAAAACTGTTGGTCCTTCCTAATGAAATGTAAACTCTGTAGATATACACATGAAGCATAAATGTAGTTAGTTGTGAGATTACATTTTATTGGCAGCTTCACTTGTTATAGAAAAAAGGTGTCTCTAATACATCACACCTTATTTTATGTTTCTGTAGTCCAAATAATCCATTTTGCTTCATAACAAGAATAAAATTTGTGGTTGAAAAATATATTCCATGTTAAAATATTCACTGATAAAACTCATCTGCATTTTTTAAAGAAAACATCTCAATTTAATTCTAACATGAGTTCATTTTACATTGTCCTGCACTTACTGTACTTCTATATACAGTACCTCTATCTTAGTCCAATATGTAAACAAAATATGGTGGTCCCCAAATATGATTATTTCAGTGGTTAAGAAAAATCAGTGTCTTTCTGAAATGATGATCAGCAGCTCAATATTTTTCAATTCATTAATATTTTGGCCTGATGGCATTAGCTATAAATTTGTGCTTTTAAATAGACAGCACAGACCACTACAGTCAGGAGTAGACAGATGGAGAAGAAACCACACCATGTACCACAGCAATGATGGACTTGACCTCTGATCACTGTAGGCAATCTTAACATAGAAGAGATTTCTCACTCAACCTTCTTGCAATTTTTCTTTCTCGTTTTTACAATTCTGGAGATTTCCAAGAGTTTCAATTGTCTGGAAATATGTACAACCAACCTTCCTTTAATAATGTTAATATTCCTAAATATCATTCCTGACTACAAGCTCTGAAGAGGTTTGAGGGAGAATATTGACTACCATGATCAAGATTTGAGTTCTCAGTGCTTTTCTCTTATCATCAAAAATATCAATGCCAGAATTTTTGGTACACCCTTGAAAAGCTATATTGGGTATATACTGAAAGGACAGAGGTTCAAACAATTCCAAGAATGCAAGCTATAGTCACATTATGACAGTGATTTTCTATACCCAACGTCTCTGGAAATTTATTAGGATTGCACAAGATTAACAGAAGAATTATGCAACTGTGCAATATTGTTACAATTGTCACAAGTATTATGTATAATTTCACATATCTTTTTTAGGGCTGTTAAATTGTTAGGGTTTTAATTAGTTAACATAAGCCTGGTGTGAACCAGAGATTCAGAAGTCCAACAACTAGTTTTCCTTTTATCTGCATCAATTTTGGGGAATTGGTGCCTGAATATTAATGTGTTTACAACTTTCTAATTTATAAGGTATTCATTTATTTCTTTATTATAATTAGAAAACTATATAGTTTTTAATATTCATTAAATCCTGTCACAGAATAAACAAAATTATTTAAATATTCAAATAATAAAAGCAGAAACCAGCATAGTTTAAAAGGCTTTGTGAAACATATATATTTTAAATGTGTGCATTAATCTATTTAATACTCTGAAGGAATAAAAAGGCCTTTGTTTGGCAACAAAAAGACAGTAAATATGGTGCCAGGAATACCTCAATGAAAATACTTCAAAGTAATGGGTCTCCTACAGAAAATTTCCACTTCCTCTTAGGGGCCCACCATATCTCAGTACTGAAGGGAACTGAAGGTGATCTATGGGTACAGGTAGCCCACACAGAAAGAAGATCCCTTCATTACTTCTTCTTTTATGCAATCAAGGGTATCATATATTTGAAATTATCTATACCAAGGAATGCGGTACAGATAATTTATAATATAATATAACATATAATATATAATATAATATAAAATATAGATAATATAGGGACGTTGTGGCTCAGTGGCTACGATGCTGAGCTTGTTGATCAAAAGGTCGGCAGTTCAGTGGTTCAAATCCCTAGCACCGCGTAACAGAGTGAGTTCCGGTTACTTGTCCCAGCTTCTGCCAACCTAGCACTTCAAAAGCATGTAAAAATGCAAGTAGAAAAATAGGAACCACCTTTGGCGGGAAAGTAACAGCATTCCATGCACCTTCGGCATTTAGTCATGCCAGCCACATGACCATGGAGACATCTTTGGACAGTGCTGGCTCTTCGGCTTTGAAACTGAGATGAGCACTGCCCCCTAGAGTTTGGAACAACTAGGACATGTGAAAGGGGAACCTTTACCTTTATACCAAGGAAATGTATCAAAATTCTTACAGACTTTTAAAAGGAGTATGTGACCATGGAGCTAAAATGCTAATTTGACACATGCTCATACTGGCTATTGTATTGATTTTTCATCAGGTAACAAGCTAATCTTTATTCTCCTTGCATTTTTATGTTTTTGTTTTGTTTTAGTTCATGTAGTTCAAAACCGTATTCTACCTAGGTAGTCTTTGACTTACAACAGCTCATTTAGTGATTGTTTGAAGTTACAGTGACTCTGAAAAAAGTGATTTATCGCCATTTTTCACACTTATGACTGTTGTAGCATCCCATGATCATGTGACAGTTGCAGTGTTCCAGGGTCATACGATCACTTTTTGTGACCTTCTGATAAGCAAAGTAAATGGGGAACCCAGAACTATGATTCTGCGATTTAGGGCCCCCAACACTGTTGGACAATCTCTAATTCCAGCAAACATGACTGTTATAGACCTACATTGGGAAACACCAAAGATAGGGGTGTATGTAGTAATAAATGAAGAAAGAAGATGGCAAAAATGATCTTAAATAAATTGTTCTTCATTAGACTAATGTTTTTGCCTATTATCCTAGCTTTCCATAAAGCTGATGTTAGGACTCCACACTACTAACCTGAATCCATTAAGCCAGAGTAATTCAACAAATTCAAACTTTTATTTCATATGTCATTTGATCCTTCCCACTACAGCAGAAATTATTTCAATGTCACCTCTATACTACACATCTCTACCACTCTAGGGAGCTAGGATCAGAAGGGACATGGACATCTATAAATAAACTATATCGTCATGATTATATTAATAATATGTGTTTCATTTTCCAAACTCTGTTACTTTTGCCACCATAGCATCCCAGATAGATCACTATTATTCCTACTTTATGCATATGGAAGATAGGTAAAAATGTAACAATCAACTCGAAAGCCAGACACTAAATTCATGGTAGAACCTGAACCAAATTCCCATATAAGATTTGAACTCTATCAAATAAACAATAACAGGAGAAGTATGATTTTCAAGAAGCATTAAATTCTTGGTAACTAAAATGTAATAACTTATTATTTGAATTTAAAATAAAACATGCATATCAAAGGCACAAATCCTTATTCAATTAGATGGCCATTTACCTTGTGCCAGGAAAACTGTTTTAATTATTATGATGTACTTGTAATTGCAATAATCTTAAAATGGATTCTCTTTTCCAAAGTGTATATTCATCTACTTCGTAAAACAAGCTATTGAGCCTCTGTGAAGAAACACGCTGTTAAAATATATTCTACTTTTGTGCTAAAATGTCACTATGACTGTACTTATGAATAAAATCCAATTTATTCCTTGAAACATTTAATCTTGTGAGCATCAGGGCTTGATGCTCACGAGCTTGTTTTAGTTCTCTCATCTTTATATTGGCAGTCTTAGTGCTGTTTCTGAATTCTATTTTTGTATTTTTATGGTTTTATTATGGGCTGCACATTGCTTGGTGAATAGCAGTTACTAGGCATCCATTACATTAAATAAAGAAAGAAAATGTGGTAAATCAGGTCCAACAAAATTCTAATGATCTAAGCAAAGCTTCCATTGACCGGGTAGGTTTTATTTATATTTTTTTTACTTTTATTGCCCTGGAGGTACTGCACTGAATGCAAAATAGAAAGCTGAAAATTACCAAGCTATCATTGGATTTTTGAAAGCACTGCTGCTAATCCCATCTTTGAAATTTATTTGGGAAATACCAGATATATTTATTTAAAAATTAATGTCAAAAGTAATTCAACGCTGCAGCCTTGCATAGTACTCAGATTAAAAATGCCATTACCTTGTCTTTTTAAAGAAAAAAAATAAAAATACTCGATTATAGCAAC
Source organism: Pseudoxenodon macrops (assembly GCA_032467955.1). NCBI lineage: Eukaryota > Metazoa > Chordata > Lepidosauria > Squamata > Pseudoxenodontidae > Pseudoxenodon > Pseudoxenodon macrops. The sequence continues at coordinate 16,375 of JANHFT010008165.1, read as the reverse complement.
ACTCAGTCTCCCAGTGGGGTCCCTTTTATGCAATAAAAATCATAGTTGCATAGAGCATAATAAAAACTACGAATGAACCTGTTTTTAAACTTATCACCCATAATATGGCTTATCAATGCAAGGTAAATTAGTCTCTCCATCATCTGTAGTAAAGAAAAGTGAGATTCTCTGTGGGAACCATTTACTTTCTTGTATATTTCAATGTGTACATTTCCAGAGGTCTTACACACCTAATCTAATAGCCATTAGAAGGGCAATAAAATGGCATAAAGCCAGGGAAATGCACTAAAGTAATCATATCCCAAGTTGTTTATTTAGCTGTGCTTTTTAATGGTAGTCCTTGGAACCAGGGAATGCTTGTAGCAAAAGAATATATAACTAATTTTTCCATACCCATCTCAAAAACAAAAATGCTGTAGTGATGCAGTTAAGTTATTAGCCCAAGAAGACCCAGATTCAAGTCCCCACCAATCTTACCAAGTGACATTTATCCATATCATTTTATCTCAATTCTACCTAGAATGAAAAGGCAAACAGATAAATATACAGTATTTCAAAATCCTCTTTTAACACAAAGAATTCTGACTCTCACACATGAACAAACGATTTTCGGTGGCTTGAATGTCACTGAAATTTGGTGCTAAAATGCTAAAAATAACCACACTGCTGTCTCATAACAATTGAAACAAACAAGATATAAGTGAAATACAGTATTATTTAACAACTATCTTAAGGCCTGGTTATTACTAAAATGTTGTCTTTGATAGAACCTATATTTCCTGCCTATTGCTTTGTAGTAATTATTATGAAGTATCAATATAATAAAATTAATTAGCATTGAGAATTAGGGACAAATCAAGTAATACTAGACTTCAATTCTTACAGCAAAGTTTTCCTACTTATTTATTTAATTTTATTTATTTACTATAAATAACGAATATGGCCACTCATCCCACAGAAGTGACTTTGGATAGCATGCAGAAATTAAAAGCCAAATGGTTAAAAACAATAGCCCATAACTCTGAGGAAAATTATATATCCTAATTGTTAACAACAGAGCTTACCTAATTCTATGGATCAGATACCTGAAGAAAAAGACAGGTTTTCCAAATCTGTCCGAAGGCTAACAGGGTCAGGATCATTCCCCTTATAATCCGTATCCTTCAAAGTCTGCTCCATAGAGTGTCTAATTCTAGAGAGATTTCAAGGATATATTGGAGTAGAGAAGGACCATTGATGGAAATCACCCCCTTGCTGGAGAAATTATTTAGGCTCTTCAGAAAGACCACAGAATTTACTCCACAAATTTGGATCACACTCCTCTTTGATATTGTAGGATAATACATTGATAATACCCATTATTCTTTTTCTTCATGCTGCTGGATTATTTATATATATAGGCCAGTGATGGGATTCAAATTTTTTTACTATCGGTTCTGTGGGCGTGCCTTGGTGGGCGTGGCAGGGGAAAGATACTGCAAAATCTCCATTCCCTCTCCACTCCGGGGGAAGGTTTCCTCCCGATCAGCTGGAACTCGGGAGGCAGAGAATAGATGGGGGCAGGTCCAGTCAGAAGTAGTATTTACTGGTTCTCTGAACTACTCAAAATTTCCGCTACCGGTTCTCCGAACTATTCAAAATTTCCACTACCGGTTCTCCAGAACTGGTCAGAACCTGCTGAAACCTACCCGATACATCCCTATGTACATAGGGAAAAAAATTAAGGCCGCCATCCTATTAATGGAATAAGAGCCAGTTTGGTTTAGTGATTGGGCACCAGGCTAGAAACCAGGAGAGTGTGAGTTCAGGTCCCATTTTAGACATGAAAGCCAGCTGGATGATTTTGGACCATGCACATCTCTCTTTGGGCTCAGCCCAACCCAACTCACATAATTGTTACTGTGTAAGAGAGAGATATGCTAGATATGTTCATTGCCTTGAATTATTTATAAAACCTGATAATGGTAGGATATAAATAAACAAAAGAAATGTTTTAAAGGTGGGAATCTACCAACAGATTCAGTCAGAATATAAATTTTAAAAAGTAATTCTGATCCAATAAGACACTTTAATGTAAGGGGATGAAAACATGTATTAGCACCATTTTAATCATAGGAAGAAGTTGCTTCTTTTAAAAACGCTTTTATATTTGCATCTTTTAAGAAATATTTTTATTATTTAAAAAAAAGTCAAACTATTTCCTGACTGACAATTTAGTCCGACTAATGAAATTGACTCTTTATTACAATTATTCATAACTGAATTAAATGTTTTAATTCAGGTTTTGGGAGAGGTTAGTGCCATGTTATTAACTAGCAAAGAAATTAATATGTTACTTGCCTCAGAATCAAACTCTGCTATTATCTAACCTCATATTATACAGACTGCTTAGAAGATAAATACATCTGGCTTAGACATTACTAACTAAAGCATATTCTTTTAATTACAATTTGGCTTTAATGTATCAATTCATTAAGGTTTTTTTTAATTGCTTTCTATTTACGTTTCTGAATAGACCTCCTTTGAAGACGTTGAAGGAAATATGATACAATTTACCATTTCATTAAATTAAAACAACAATAATAATAAACTTAGCATTGGATATTAGATCTCTATGAATAAATACTCCTTTGATTCACTCTTCCAAGCCATGAAGCAGTTAAACGTAGTCAACTCAACCCAGCTCAAAAAGTTCTTTCCAAAAGCTGGTTATTTGCAGATTATTACCAAGCCAAAGCCCCTTTTCTTCTGCTCCTTGAAGCCTCAACATAGATAATATTTTTGCTGTCTATCTCTGTGGAAGCATCTTGCGGTCTGTATAAAATGACTCAAAATTGCAGAATGGGTGTGATATAAGAAGAAAAAACATATCCTAATAAAAGCAGTTTTTAAAAACTTGTAATAATAGCCTTTATAATCACCATGATCATAAGTGCATTAATACTGAAAATAATCATTGAAATAGTTTCTTATCTGACTTAACTGAAGAAATTACATTAAGCTTGCTTGGGGGGGGGAATCTGATCCATATGTTTATAGCCACTGTAAGCTATATAGCTATTTTTATGGCAGAAAAGCAATACATTCTAAGCAAACACTGATAAAGTCTCTATTCTGAGAAATCCCCACCGCTCTTAGAACTGGAAATTCCCACAACCTGATAAGAGACAATAGTGAACCTTCAAAACAAAGAGACGGGAAAGGGAGTATTAGAAGAAAAAGCAGCATTCATGGGATGAAATGGTCACGTAAATGCATGCCTCGGTTAACAAATGTCAAAATAGTTCCCAGCAATTGAAATTAATGTTTTAACTAAACTGTACAACTTCCAATATCAACAGTACTTTTGTTATGGTAATTTTTAGACATTAACTCATACCATAGTAGAAGATTATCCTTATATTTCAGAAAGTTTTAGAAATAATAACAGATAAGTAATATCATTCTGAAGATCTCAAGGAGTGCATGTGGCTGATGGGTAGGCCTTGTGAACTGGGTCAGGACATACACCAGAGGTGGGTTCCTACCGGTTCGGATCGGTTCTACCGAGTAAGTAGTAGGCCGCTGGTGACATCACGGAGCCGGTTCTGTTGCTCCTTTGGGGGAATTTTTTTTTTTTAAATAAAATGTTCAGATTTTTTTTTCTTCTGCCCATGCGCAGAAACCGGGTTTTCAGCACTGTGCATGCGTCGCCATCCTATTTTCGGCCTTTTTTTTAAAAAATCAGGGCTTTTTTTTACTGTGCATGCGTGCGAGGCACGCCCACACGGCGCGGGAGGCAGAGAACCACCGGCAAGGTAAATTACAACCCACCCCTGACATACACCACATATATACTGTCACAGGTAGACTTACTGAAAGGCATTAGGCTCAGGCACACATTCACCCAAGTGATTCTGTTAAAGACCAATGTTTTCCTACAGGAATTCACTAGGGGATATGTGTAATGTTAAATCCTTTCTCTTTCCTAGGCCTCAGCAGTTCTGTGATCAGGCCAGCTGGGTGGGAGATGAGTTTTATCCACATGACCCCAGTAATCCTGATAACGATTACAATTCCCCACTGATCATAATTGCAGGAATCAGCAATTTGATCTCTATTACCCAGCAGAGAATGGTTCAGGAAAGCGGGCAGAAAAATATAGATTCAGAACTTTATTTACGGTAAAATTATCAAGAACCTAAGGGCGGGGGGTGGTAGTACCTTACAGAAGTAGATCCAACTTAGCTTCTGAAGAAAAAAACCAGTCTTTGTTAGCAAGCATGTAGAAAGCAATAGACTAATAAATAATGTATTCTTAAGACTTTCAAAAATCCTTTGGAAATCCCTCAGACAAAACAACAAAATACCCTAGCACTTGAACAACTTCTATGAGGTGACAAAAGAATAATATAGTGGATAGTTAACCTGACTTCGCTTAGAAGAGAAACTGTCATCAAAATGGTTCGTTCCTACATCTTCATCAGATGTACCTACCAAGAGAAGAATCTCTCCCAGCATTGCACAGCAAGATTACCACTGTAACTAGAAGGAAATCAGATATCAGAGAGACATTTTTCTCTCAATTTCCTTTTTTCTCTTCTTCTTCTTTAGGAACAACCCATTTAGATCCTTCTATTCACCATTATGAACCATGAAGAACAAAAGACTATAAGAAGATAACTGTCCCACAAAGAAGTCTGTGCAGCCCATATGAATATAGATAATGTGGTTTAATAGATCCACAATGATAAACAGCTAAGGGTTCCTTAATACATTTTTCATACTCTGCATGGTCTGTACAACTGCTCAAATGAATCATTCCTGGAGCAGAATACATGCCTTCTGATTCCTGAACAACTTCAGTTTTGTACTGTTAGCCACCCAAAGTTATTTAAGATGGGTTCCTCATCAATTTTCTAAATAAACAACATAAATATGATAAACCAAACAATTAATAAAGATGAATATTGCTACTGCTATATACATGTATTTATATGCTGGTGATTTTTTGTAAGCTGTTGCTTTGTAAACATATGTTTCTGAAGATTTAAAATATAACGAATGGATTCCACTATCATACCAGTCAATTTGCCCCCTCAACTTTATCCCTTGATACCACAAAGCCTCCTGTGTCTCTTCAAAGCCAGAGAGTCCACCAGATCTCCAAATCATTTCTGAATTTTCCAAACTAATTCAGAGGCACATAATTTGATTTGATACTTTGAATTGGTTCGAAAGTTTATTTGAAGAAATCACTTGGTCAAATCCTTTGAATCAAATCACTTATTTGTGGCTTTGCATATTCCTAAATAGCAAATGTGAAAATGATGAGAAAACAGAATCTGTTAACACCACTACTGAAATGTATAGCAATATACCCTACATAAGTGCAGACTCATGGACTGCATCACTTTTTAGGTCTATGAAATAGGAGGAAAGTGGGGGGGGAGGAGACTTCACAGTCTACAACTTTGCTATACTGTGCTCAGTGAAAGCTGGGAATAATAGAGTTTATTCATTCATATAAACCTTTTATATTCATGGAGCAGATGATCTATGCAGGAAAAGCTATTTCCAGGTACAAATTCCCCATCGCTGGAGTAAGCGACACAGTGATATGATGTAGAAATTATACAGAATAATAAAAATGCTGACAAATAGCATATTTATCAATATTTTAGCCACCCTTCTCCAACTGTTTGCCCCATTTCATCAGACAATGAAATAGCTGCAACAGTTATGTAGGGGAGAACAGATTTCATTCATTTGTGTTTATAATATATAACTATGTTTATAATCTATAAGCATATTAACAAAAACTGTGACCCAAGATTCATAAACACCTACATATACAATCCTTCTCATTTCTCTGCAAACCTAGTTATTTTATGTACTTCAACAACCAAGCTACTCTACCTTGTCATTTCAATTTTCACATATTTTCTGTTCGTACATGATTCAACGAAATCTCATCTCTGCAGCCCACTGCCAAAAGCTATGCCTGGAACAAAGCTCTTTCTAAAATTCAATCTCAAACAAAATTAAAAGGGGATGGGGGGTGAGAAAAGAGAAAGAAAAAGGGGGAGAAAAAAATCACATTCGAGAATGCCAACCACAACCAATCTTATAAGTCCCATTCTCGCAAGTTCTGCAAATTCTTTTTGATTCATCAACAAACCTGAGCTTCAGGGAGTATGCAGCTGTTTTTGCTATTGCAGAGGGAATGACAACAAAAGGATTAAATAAAATGAGATCTCCTACAAATGCAGTAGATTGTTAATACCAATTGCTAGCTCAGCACCCAGGTAATACAATGTGGAAAGAACGGAAATACCCAAGCTATGAGCTGGATCCAGACAAGAGACTGAATCCTAAATGAGACTGAAACAACTTTAAACTGACTGGACCTAGGCTGCATCCTAATCTTTTTAATTTCATGATCAATGTGGCTTGTATTTGACAGGGTGCTTCAGAGTTCTTGATTATGTTGAAACTAATTAGCAAAATGTACAGATGGACTAACACATCATGCCAACAATACAAGTATTTTCTTAGCCTCCAAGCATAATTCAACCTTTTATTGCAATAATCCACTCACTCACTTTGTTCAGCTCTTTTGGCGTGACCTTGGCCATCAGGACAATTGTTACAACAGATGTGACTGGCAAATATTTACAAGCAACCAATGAAAAATATTTCCTTCTGCTAGAAAGAATTTCTAAATTTCATCCTAGAAAATTCTAGGAGTTATACTTAAACCAAACCTACTATGTCAAGAAGTTTAACTGAATACCCAATGATTTCAGCAAATTTGTTTGACGTGGAACAAATCTGGAATTGTCCTCATAACTTTTGCCTTGCAACAATCTATTTCCCAGAATATGTAAATGTCTGTCTCCATGTCGAACAAACCCATCTCTTCATCTAGCAGGTCTAATATGGTACCCACATTTTCAAAATGCTAATCACTCCATCTACTCTTCTGCCATTTTAAACAGAACGAGATACAAAGGATAGGGCATACTCATATACTTTTGTGTTTCATTAAAATTATTTGAAAAATAATAAAACATATGCAACTACAATTACATGAGACACTGGCATATCATTGATGCATTCTCTAACACAATATCAGCCTTCCTCCATTCCAGAATATTGTGTTCTTATAAAACTATAATTATAAGTATATTATGTACACTGAGAGCATATGCACCAAAGACAAATTCCTTGTGTGTCCAATCACACTTGGCCAATAAATAATTCTA
>JANHFT010008163.1:5861-16646 GCA_032467955.1 Pseudoxenodon macrops | reverse complement strand
TAAGACGCACCCAAATTATCAGCCCCAATTAGGGGGAGAAAAGGTGCATCTTATACTCAGAAAAATACGGTAATTCAATCCTTGATATAGTTGAGACACACTCAAGTATCTGTCTTATATATGTTGCTTGTACAAACCTACAACTTGCAGTTTCAATCGCATACTATTCTCCCTGTTCCTTAAATGATTTAATTTTATTGACCACAATTTCTGACTGGTAGAGCAGAACATTTGAAAACTTCTAAGCTGTCTATAGAGGTTAAAAGATAATGTCTGTTTTTATTTTGGAACATCAGACGGTCCTGGAGACTCAAGTATTTGATGGATTTATTTTATTTTTATTGATTATTTATATGGCCATTTTCAAAAACAACTCACAACATAGATTGCTATATTAGACTGAGAACCTGGGAAAGAGGATGTCATTTATCAAAATATGTAGAAGAGCATAATATCTGGCCAGTGTTCTTTAATCAGAAAAAGGATAACTAACTGCCCACTGAATCAAATGGTTAGCAAGAAGATCAAGAAAGCACTGCTCTAATAGAACTTAGAAAGACATTGAATCCTAAGTAAACACAGGCAGCTGTCAAAACATCTCTAACTTAGGCCTGCCCATCTTGTAGAAGGGAAAGGCCCATATTGACAGATTAACAATTGCCTTGGACCACAAAGAAATAGTTGCCATGGCCATCAGCTTTTTAGTGGGTAGTGGCACAGTAGCAGCAATGTAGCTAGCAATGCCAGGGAGGCATTGGAGAGGCTTGTCTTTCAGGGTTATGGCAGCAAAGTAGCAACATTTGGTGACAGCGGACTTCTTGAGTTTACCAAATGGTACACAGACTATACAAGGCTGTTTGGCAAGCCAAATACAGCCCACAGACTATAGTGGTGCAAGTCTGCTATAACCTATTCCTTTTCCTTCCTGGTTAAAGAAGACTCACTGAAAATTTTGCTTTTTTTGCTTGTAAGGAGCTGCGAAGGCTTGAAGGTAGCTGCCAAGCTTGTTTTTGTTCACTTCAGCTCCTTTGGGAGTAATAAGCCAACAAAGAAGCAGTGGTTGCCTAATTTAGAAAACACACACACTACCACTGCTTCCAACTCCCCCGGTCACGTTTCAATCCCCAAATGAAAGTCTCAGTCCTATTTCCTCTTTTTTGCCTTGTATCACCGATGGCTCCATTGAAGGAGTGGGTTTACTATTGTTTCCCATTTCCATGTTTGCTGTCCTCTGGCTTCTGTGCTACTTCATAATCCTGCAATTATATAACATCATTTGGGTGCAATTCTTTTAAGGCAGCTTTGGGCTAATAAATGCCAGCACATTTAGATGACTGACAATGAATTTCTCCAGAGGAAGTACATTCAGACAGAATTAGTAGAGGAGGGATTTGCTACAATTGGGCCAACAATAAATTTAATTCTGAACCATGCTACCTATGCAGCAATTAATTGAAAATAAAGCTGATATATATTGCTTGGTACATCAGCCTGGTAATAATCTAGCTGTATACCAAAGGGCATGCTTTCTCATTTAAAAAAAAAATTAAAACTGTCTCAAGGCAGTTGAGACTTTAATCTTATAAGAAAGTGGAACTACGTTAATATTATGGCATGCAAAGAGATGAAACACATGAACAACTGAAAAATTATCCCATCAAATGTACCCGCGAGGGCAAAAGGCAGCAATGAAGAAGTTATTCCGACAAAGTGTTTCCATAATATGAGTCGCTAACTAGTAAATGTGAATTGTTAAGCTTTTAAAAATATTGATAATGGAATGCAGGAACACAATGTAAAGCAATGTTGAGGCCCTATGTGGTTTATTCTTGTTCTCATGCTGATTTATTTTTGTCTTCTCTCTTTTCATTTTTCTTTTAGGTACGTGTCTATTCATTATATGTCATAAAGTGTAACTTTACACACTTAGGTATATAACACATGATCTCTTTCTGGAACTGTTTTGCTATTCAGGCTGTTAAATTGTAAACGCCTTTTATATAGGTTCATATTTGTTATATCTAGTCCAGTCTAGCCTGGTTGTTAGAGCTGACAGAGAAATGCAGAAAGAAGCATGCATAATATCAGATTTGCTTCTCTGAAACTGGCAATGATATTACAAGCAAATTTTCCAACATGCCGTTTAAAAGAAGACAGCTCCTAATTGAATAAACTGTGACTTGAAGTGTTTGCAGTCCTTTAATAATTCATCGAACATTGCATGCTGTAAAATATCATTTTGGTGGAAATGATTCAAAGAGAAATAAACCATCAGTGCTTTGTGCAATCCAGAATAAATTGCCCCTCCTTTTGAGCTTTGGAGGTCATCAGTTAAAAAAAAAAAAGATAAATTTAACATGTGTTTATTCTAGAGAGAGGTTTTTTTTTTAATGCTTTTGACTAATGAGCTAAAATAAGAGCCTTCATAACATAATTTAATCTGTGTGGATTTTTTAACCCACCCTTTCTCTGAATGCTTAAAGGGAAGGGGGGAAAAAGATACCCATGAGTTTAAATAATAAGAAAACAAAGTGGTCTTAAGGAGCCAGAAAGTAAAGGGAAAGACATTATAGTCTCAATTTACAGTAGTTTCTTTAGTGACTGTTCAAAGTTACGACGACACTGAAAAAAATGATTTATGACCATTTCACAGTTATGATCATTGTAGCATCCCCACGTGATCAAAATTCAGACAATTGGCAACTGGCATATATTTATGATGGTTTTAGTGCCCTGGGGTCATGTAATCACCTTTTGTGGCCTTCTGACAAGCAAAGTCAATGGGAAAGCCAGGTTCACTCAACCACATGTTCCTAACTTAACAACTGCTGTGATTCACTTCATAACTGTGGCAAGAAAAGTCATAAAATGGAGCAAAATTCACTTAGTAACTGCCTTGTTTAGCAACAAAACGTTTGGGCTCAATTTGTGGTCGTAAATTGAGGATTATCTGTAATTGTTCCAATATTGTCAGCTCCTTGACACAATCCAAAAGGCTGCATATGGTCTTTCAATATTTCGGAGAACTTTAAAGTCCTGTAAATGAACTTTTGGTTACAATTATTGCCACCTACTTGCAGCAAATGAGTCAATTTACAAAGATTATGAACAGTACCAAAAAGCAAGGTCTTATGTACACATCACAATTAAATTGATCTAGCAGCTGCCTGCAGGCCTTTGGAAGAAAGCCAGTGAGATACTGAGATGATTTGGATCAGGGAGATTAAAGATCAAAGCCCACTTCAGTCTGGAAAATTCATTGGGGGTACTTTTTCTGAAATGGATCTCTTAGTCTGCCTGATCTCCTAGAACTGTTGCAGGGATAAATTGGTCATGACTAAATTATATAGGCCATCTTGTACTCCTGGAATATACATCTAATATTGTAAATGCATAAAGGTAAAGGTAACAGTAAAAGAGTCCCAGCTTTCCAGCTGACAAGCTCAGTATTTTACTAAATTGGAAATGGGGTGGAGGGATAAATCTCCCTGAACAAACTTTTTTCTGAGTTGAATTCTGTACAGGAATACAATGTTAAGTAATCTTTCCCTTCCCTTCACAGTGGTTTCTAGGACATTGACAAAACTACATTTCCCAGGATTCTCCAAGAGGTCACTTTTAGAAAGTTTATGTTTAGAACCGAGTATGATGTCGTTAAGTGGTTCTCAAAATGTGATGTGGAAACTCCTAGTGGTCCCAATGCCCTTTCAGGAAGTCTGCGAAGTCAAAGCAATAAATAACATTTCTCAGTTTTAATTTCTAACGGCTTAAGTATTGATAGGTATAACCCACATAAACCAAAGCTGTTTGGGATCCTCACTCATTTTTAAGAAGGTAAAGGGGTTCTAAGACCAAAATACTTGAGAATCACTGATTTAGATTATGGCCATTGAGTAGGTAACCCCCAGATTTAGAGAGCTACAAACAAGCAAATTAGGTAGAGAATCCCACAAGTGCAAGTGTTTCTTTCTTTTTTTCTTTTTTAAAGAATCAGGTTTCTTAAATCCAGATTGACAGACTGGCTTTAATCAGAAGAGTCCATCTAACATTACATTCTCAACTTACAACTGCAACTGAGACTGGAACTTCCATCATTAAATAATGCGATCATTAAGTGAGCCATGCCACACGGGCACATTTTATCATATGTGGTGGACTTGTGTTAAAATTGGGGAAAAATACATAGATGGCTAGAAAAGATAATAGGGAAATGTAGATTTTAAACCTGAACTGTTTTAATAGGGATGATATCAGAAAAAATAGATAAGAAAAGTACCGTATGTATTTAGTATTACATGTCTTAACGGCAGGGAGGATTATCTTTGCACAATATTGGAAAGAGGAAGAAACACCTCAAGATGAAGAGATAATTAAGAAGATACTAGACTGTGCAGAAATGGATAGACTTACATTGAAAATCAAACAGAAAGAAGACACAGAATATTATCAAACATGGAATTTATTTTACTAGTGGTTGGAAAAATAGGGTGGAGGTAAGAATGGAATCTGTAATGTTAAGCAAATTAAATACCCAGACAACACGATGTTTATTAAACATAAAGAAATGTAGTTAATAACAAATTAATAACATGTTTTTTTTTTAATGAGTCATGCCTGATTTTTTTCCACAATCATTAAGTGAATTTGGCTTTCCCTCATTGATTTTGCTTGTCAGAAACCTCCTGGGAAAGCTGCAAATGGTGATCTCGTGACCCTGTGAGGCTGCAACTATCACAAATACCCAGTGATTGCCAAGGGCCTTTAATTTTGATCATAGAACTGCAGAGACACTGCAACCGTTGTAGGTGGTCATGCCTCAATTCTCCTCACATTCTAAACGGCATTTTAAAAATGAATTTAAAAAAATTAGTTGTGTGAGTAACTCGGAATGCTATCCCGCTACTTAGAAAAGACATCAAAATTTTACTTCGCCCAAATGTATTTGTTTTTCCCCAATAGCCTCACAATTAAAAGGGAACAAATGTCTCTGCATTGAGTGAACTGGAAATTAAAAGGCTTCTGTGCATCTGTTATTTTAAGTGCAGTGGACATAATATTGAAAGACGGAGAAGGAAACAGCTGACAGTTGGGGGAAGGGAGCTAGATTACAGTGACTGGAGAGACAGATTAATAGCGGAGAAGAAGTTCAAAACAATAATCTAACTATCTAAATCTTTGCCATGAGCTCCTACGATAATGAATGAATTTTTGCGCTCCAATCTATGAATAAAATTAATGTTTTTATTGGGGTTAGGTCTGGGAAAGAAATATATGGTTATTTGTAATAATTAAAATTTAATCTGTACATCAAATAAAACACTGGCATAATAATGTATTTTTACAAAGTACAAAGCTTTTCACTGGGGGGAAAAACCCATAACAATCTATTTTAAAATGGTATTTATAGTAGAAAGAAGGAACCTACTTAGCTCAGAATGGTTAATGAAATCTGAATTTTGTTTCCGAGGCAGACATTCTTATTTCTTGTCTCACTTTATTTTGGATTTATATTTGATTTTATAGCAGTTGGTAATTAAAATCCTGACTGTCTTTTCCTGGGATAGCAGGAGTGAATTCTGGCAGCAAATCAGTTTATCTATATATGTCTTTATGTCTGTCTATATCTGTCTGTCATGCTGTCCGTCCATCCGTCCATCCATCCATCCATCCATCCATCCATCCATCCATCCATCCATCCATTTATCATATTTGATTAGCCACCTGTTTCACATGAAAGTGACTCTGGGCCAGGAGTGGGTTCGAACTTACCTCGCTGCCGGTTCGCTGCCTCTCGTGCCACATGGGCGCACCTTGTGCACCCAAGTGTGCCTTGTATGTGTACGCATGCACAATAGAAAAAAGCCCCGAAAAATTCCCCCCAAAAAATCCAAAAACAAGATGGTGGTGCATGTGCAGTGCTGGAAACTCAGCTTCTGCGCATGCACAGAAGGAAAGAAAAGCTGATTTTTTTTTTTTAATTTCCCCCCAAAACAAATTCAAAAAAAAGATGGCTGTGCCAACAGAGCAGAATCGGCTCTGTGACATCACCAGCGGCCTACTACCTACTCGGTAGAACCGCTCCGAACCGGTAGGAACCCACCTCTACTTTTTTTTGCCTTCCCTCAAATTGTGAGTGTCAAGCTCCAAATTGTAGGGGTTGGATTAGAAGTCCTCCTAGGTCCCTCCCAACTCTGTTATTCTTCAAGGGGTCACAACCCACACTTTGAGAACTTCTCATCTAGATTTAAAATGTTTGGATTCATGCTTAGAAGCTACTAGTAGCCCTCAACAAGGACCATTATGGTCATACTTAATGACCATTCAAAGTTACAGTGGATCTCCCCAATGCTACTTATAACCCAGATTTGAAGTCCCAATACCCCTCCCCAAAATCACGTGATTGCATTTTGAGCACTTGGCAACCAGCCCTCATTTATGGCTGTTTGCAGCATTCCACAATCATGTGACTCCAATTTATGACAATTTTTTTTGCCAAAAAAATGGCTTTTACTTCCAATTTCTGGCAAAAGAAGTAAAGACAATAGATTTGTGCCATTGTCCATAGCATTTGCTTTACAACTATTGCAAAAATGGTCATAAAATTGTTCACAGTAATGTGGTGACCCGCTTAACAACTGACAGAACTTACAACCATAATTCCAGGTTCAATTGCAATCATAAGTTGAGAATTAGCTTATGTATTTTAAAACACCAAAGGAACATTAAAGAGAAAATCCCATTTAAAAAATCTATTCTATCTGGGTATAGTCTCTAAGGCAGTGATGGCGAACCTATGACACACTTGCCACAAGTGGCATGCGGAGCCATATCAGTGGGCACCTGAGTTCAGGTACAGCACACATGCTCATGCTGACCAGCTGATTTTCTGGCCTTTTTTGGGCCCATTGGGAGACAGGAAACAGGCTGTTTTGAAGTTGGCAAACGGGCCATTTCCAGCCTCCGGAGTGCCTCCAGGGAGGTGGGGAAGGCCATTTTCACCCTCCCCAGGCTCCTAGAAAGGCTATGAAGTCTGGGGACAGGAATAAAACAGAACTTCTGGTCCAGCAGGAAGTTGGCAAATGGGCCATTTCCTGCCTCCAGAGGGCCTCCGGGAGGGGAGAGGCCATTTTCGCCTTCCCCAGGCTCCTAGAAAGGCTCGGAAGCCTGGGGAGAGCAAAAAACAGGTGTGCCATCACATGCTGGGAGCAGGTGTATGTGTGTGTCATGCATGCATGTGTGGGGAGGAGCACATGGAATTATGGGTGTGGGCACGCATGCACGCTCCCCTCCCACACCCTTTTGACAGACAATGGCAAAAAGGTTAGCCATCACTGCTCTAGGGGATCCTTTCCCCATGAAATGGGGAGGGGGAAACCCTTAAACATTTACAGCGAAGAGTTACTGAAATGTCACTTAAATAGCATAAACTATTAGAAAAACTCCGTTAATCCAAATTTTAAAGCACTGAATAGTAAACAAACGTATAGTGTTGCCTAATGGTATTTCACCCAGTCTAGTAATTTTTTCTACCCTAACAGCCTTAAGTGTCCTCAGACTAGCCCTCATGTAGCAGAGTTAACCAGGAAAATATTCCTTCTGAACTAAGGAAGTGCATATCAGTGAAAACCCATAAGTACATTTTATTATTAATAAATTCTATGCTCTTCAATACACAGAAAGGCTTGTTTAGTAGTACTGCTCTGATATGCACTGGCTATTAATACGAGGGAATGATTGTTTGAACTGGAAATTTTATTCTATGTAGTGACTGAGAAACAAAGATCACTAACACTCTTTGGCTAAGTTCCCACAGGGAATTATTTCAGTAAGACTCTGTGCCCATACAGGTAATCCCTCCTTCCCAACCCCATCTCTTCACACACAGACACACACATAACACATACATAAATATATAAGTGGCATGTAAAGGACTATTATAATCTAGCACAGGGGTGGATTCTGCTTCTTTTTGCTGCCGGTTCACTCAGGGTCACGCTGCATGTGTGTGTGTACTTGCAGCAATAAAAAACTAGCTTCTGCGCATGCGCAGAAGCAAAATCCAAGATGGCAGCGCCCACGGAGACACCGATAGAACCGGCTTTGTGACATCACCACAGAGTTACTACCGGTTCTATAGAACCGGATAGAACCGGTAGGAACCCACCTCTGATCCAGCAGCATGTGGGACCAGAGAGTGAAAGTACCTTATTACACCTGAAGATCATATACCTTTACACCTACAACCCAGTGTTCCTCAATTTTAGCTGCTTTAAAACGGGTGGACTTCAACTCCAAGAATTTCCTCAGCCAGCAAAAAGAAGAAGGAAAGGATCAAATGAAAGAAGTGCCAATGATCTTAAGATAGTAATATCTTCCACACTTAAAACAGAATGTACTTGAAAGGATTCCCACCCACCATTTCAAGCAGCGCATCTAAAAGGTTTTTCAGAGCAGTCTGCGTGCCAAAGAACAAAGTTTCATTCAATGGTGCAGCTTAATGCCTCCGAAATTTGATGAGAACCTTTGGCTCACTAATAAAATGTTTTTAAATGGGATGTCAGTAACTCTGAATTTTGTGGGGTCCCAATCTTTTCCCAACTCTGCCAGATGCGGATGGCAAAGCCTGTCTGAGAAACAGATGTGGGGTTGAAAGCAGGACATGGAATGGAGAAAACTATTAGATGCGTAAAAGAGTTCTAAGCATAAATGACATCAAGGGAAATGAAAACATCAGCTTTACGCTGACTTTCATTATTTTCTGGTATAGATCTATCATTACACTACTTGCTTCCAGTCCAATGACTATTTTTTCCTATTTCTTTTCGAGTAATAAGAAATACATTCAAACACAGACTTGTAAAATCTCTTTTGGGATTATGCTAGTTCTAAAAAAGCACATTGGAATTTGATTCTTGTGATTGGAGGAGGAAAATAGTTGAACCAAAACAATTGCCAGAAATATGTAATAATTCCCAATAACAGTTAATTTGAGTTCGGGGTAATGTTTTTATTCCCAGCCCATTTTGTTTCAGTTGGGTTTTTACAGGAAATAAAGACAGATTCTACTGAAAGATATGAATTTGAATAACTACACAAAGTCAGAGAATAAACAGTACATGGTTATCCACTTTATCTTATATCTTAAGCTTTATTATTATATATTAAGCTTTACGGGTGGCCCTCATTATCTGAGTTTATGTTATCTGGAGTTTTGCATATCCATGATTGGAAAACATAGATCGTAAGACCTTTGCAATAGTGGTGATTATCTGTAGCTCGGGTGTAGAATAAGGGTGGAAGTTGGTTCTCTAAGCTTGTGGGTTCCAAACCTCACCATCACAAGACCTACTGACCACACGAAGCCCTTATGAGCAGAAGAACACTGACACTAACATCCCCTAAATTTCGCTGAAGATGTTACCTAGCCCGATAACAAAACGTTCGGAAACCAACCCAAAAGCTCGGAGAACGAACCTCCACCCTCAAATAAGACCTTGTTAACAGCAGAAACAGATTTCATGTATCTAGCTTTGAAGTGTTTTTTTGTGTAGTGCAAAGTATGCACCTTACGATGTGCAAAACGGTGCAAATGATTATATATGCAACTATTGTGTACTTGTCATCCATCGTTTTTATTATCAGTGCTTATTCGGATAATCACTGGAGAAGAGTCTCCATAAATAGCAACTACTTTACACACAACACAGTAATACGTATGAAAGCACCTAAGATTGGTTACACTGCACTCAAACTTTCCATGTCAGGCTGGAGGTAGAACCAAGACAAACAAGAAGATAGGGTTGAGACAGAAACCAAATGTTCTTCCAGCTATTCCTTAAGCCAGAGTGTATTAATCTTGGGAATTTTAAACTTTATGGCAGAGGTGTCAAACTCATGGGCTGTGGGCCAGATGCATCACACACTGGCCACAGCCACCCCCATGATACATCACATGATGTATAATTGTATGTGTATGTAATTGTATACACATGTGACGACGTGAGTTTGACCCCCTTGCTCTATGGACTTCAATTCTCAGGATTCCCCAGCCAGCATGATGGCTGAGGTATTCTGGAAGTTGAAATCCCTACTGTTTAAAGTTGCTAAGGTTGAAGAACATTGCCTTAAGCCAACTTCAGAAATTCTAATGCTGATTGCAGTAGATTAGCAATCTGACTGGACTGGTGCTTGGTCCAAACTGTAGCCATCACAGGACTTGATTAGGTGTTCACTTTCTTCTTTTCCTTCCCACCATATGAGAAAATGCAGACCTTGCTGACTGATTCCTGTGTGGATTAGGGATTTCCTTTTAGGGAGCGTTTCACTAGCCTCCATGCTTTTCCTTTGCTTCCTCAGAGGTTTGTACCAACAAATGCTTTCACTCATGATCACATTGTTTTCTTTGATACTAACACAACCACTTTTTTTTTCTTCTGTAGGAAGAAATTCTTCTATAGGTCCATGGAAAACTTGCATCAAGAAAGAACTGTTAGGTCAACTTCACAGAAATAAATTTTCAATATTCATTCATTCATTCATTCATTCAATCATTCATTCATTCATTCATTCATTCATTCATTCATTCATTCATTCATTTTTATTTTCCCCTACAAGCTTGCTCCTGGGGAGGAAAGCTATGGCAAATCTAGACAGCATACTAAAAAGCAGAGACATCATCGTGCCAACAACAGTGTGTATAGTCAAGGCTACAGTTTTCCCAGTTGCAATGTATGGCTGTGAAAGTTGGACCATAAGAAAGGCTGAGCGCCAAAGAATTGAGGCCTT
>JANHFT010008162.1:0-15853 GCA_032467955.1 Pseudoxenodon macrops | reverse complement strand
ATCTGAACAAACAATGTCAAATAAGAAGCACTATTCTATTAAAAAAACAATAGTAACCAAGCAACACTCACAACTTGGTTACTATTGGTTATTTTTTTGATACAATCAAATAGTGTCTCTCCACTGTCTGTAGCACAACAAGTTCAAGTCATGAAAAAGATAAACCACCATACATGAAAAATATTTCATAAATAACCACACATTATTACAACCACATGGTATCATTGTAGCACACAAATCAACTAAATCCTTCCAAAACTTAATTAACTTAATTAATTGAAATAATTAAACCAAAAGATCCAGTAGCCCAAGAAAAAGAGATTCATCTTCAATATATAATAAAAGGACTTTAACTGCCACTATGTAGGACAAATAGACAAATAGCAGGACACATCCAATAATACTAACCAGCAGTCAGAAGATACAATGCAAACTCCTTAATCCAACAACACATGGACAAATTTAACAAAAGCTTCAACTGGGAAATTGTAAGCATCCTAGATCAAGCTAAATACAAAATCATTATGTAATTTTCAGAAGCTTGTTATTCAGAAAAATTAGTCATGGAAATAAACCATATTTATACATCATTCAAAAAAAGGTAATAAAACAGACCAGAACACATCTTCCCCAGCAACCAACACACAGATAAACAAAAATTAACATCAAACAATGAAGCAGAAAATAATACATTAATCAAGAAACTACCAGAAGAAAACCACACCAAAAGTGGTACTGCAAACAATTAAGCACAGAGAGCACAAAGGATTCCACAACTCAATGATGCATTAACATCATTGGGATGCATTAACAAAGCCATTCTGTCAAGATTACAGGATATAATCGTTCCACTGAATTTTGTAATAGTTCAACAACATTTTGAATTTCATGCCTATTTCTAGGTATCATACTTAAAAGTATTCATGAAAAAGCTAGAGTGGACTTGAGATTGAGAACCTTCAGAACCATAATTTGATTACATTCATTTGGTAAGTTTTTCTTCAATCTTTGACGAAGAAATTTTTTATTATGAGTTTAAGATTTTGTATAAAGGTGGGGAATATATAGCGAAAGAGTAGTTATAATGGCTTTATATATTTTTAAACAGATTGAGTGCCAAAATTGAGTTGAATTTAGGACTTTGAAATAATTATAAGACACCTTTCCACGAGAGATCTGCTTACAACTGGAAATTATAAGATATCTTTGAAGGTTTGTCACTAGAGGTCAGCAGGAAGAAATAAATACATCAATTGATTCATTAAAGTTTTGAAAATAATTTTAAATTATTTTATTTCATAGAAAATTAGATAGTGCTATTGAAGACATAAAAGTTCCCATTGAAAAAAAGTTAAATCAATTTGAATGTGATTTTAAAAGAAGCCTGCAAAAAAGATATCGGGGGGGAAATAAAAGAGTGGATACACAAAAAGATGAAATGCTGGATTTACAAATTAAATTGACTGATAATTAAACAATTATAATTCTTTCTCTCTCACATGTGCACACACACACACACAACCAGGAGAGTAATGTGATTAGCTTTTATACATTGTATTTACAAGAAGGATTTGTTGAACTTGTCAAAATTTTCATGCGAAGAAACTGTGAGAAAATGAATTGTGAAAACTGAAGTTTTTATACTGCAATTACAGAAAGGACGTTAAAAATGCTAATGAGTCTGACAGAAGAGACAAATTGAGTATGGGAAAAAAGTAGATGTTAGGATTGTTTGAAGAGACTGAAAAATGTTAGGAGAAAGAGGGGCAAATTCTAAATTGGTTTATTTGATTAAGGTTAAAATAAATGGTCTCCTATCTTCAGTAATGTTTAATGACTTTATGTTGACTAGGACTATAGGATTATGTTTTGTTTATGTTGTTTGTTATTTTTGTTTGTTATTTATTTTAAGAGAGAAGATGGAAGTATTGCATTAAATAGAAAAGCATAAGAATATAAAAGGAATTATTCAAACTTGATTTATTAGATAGTAATAATTATGCTATCCTTTCTGATGGAATTAATGGAATTTTGCTGATTAAGATGGAGTGATGAGATTTGAAAAATTGGTTTGTAGAGAAGGAGTAAGAGACTCTATGAAGAGTGGTTGCTTTTATTTTAAGAGATAGTAATAACTTCTTAATGTTGATTATACTTGCTACAGATGAAGGAAGAAATTTCTTATTTTCCTTCTTTTTACTCTTTTTCTTCACTTTAATTTTTTATATTTTCCATAGTTTTACTCTAGGTTGTATTAATTTATCTGTATAACATAAGGTTTAATAAAAAAGAAAGGTTTAACACACTAGGGTTGTTTAGTTTATAAAAGAGGAGACTATGACGACATATGACATCGGTCTAAAAATATTGAAAAGTTATCACAAGCAAGAAGGGGAAGATCTGTTCTCAAACTAGAAATTGATAAGGAATACTGGTTTGAAAATATAAAGACATTCAGGATGAATATTAGCAGAAATTTTGTAATGGTCAATGCTGTTAAGTAGTAAAACCATCTGCTTAAAATTTTTATAAATAGGAGTTGGGTGGCCTACAGTGTATAAGTTGATTTAATGGACAGTTGAACTGGGCAAGGAGGTAGATTAAATAACTGTACAGTTCCTTCCAATTCATGCATTCTATTATTTTAGTTCCTGTTTTATTTATATTACCATTGATATTAATAGGATATAATTTATCAATGAAGGAGAATATAAATTATGCCACTGTAAATTACAGGTGGACCATAACTGCATCTTAGATTTTTTTTTAAAATCAAAATTATATGGAAGAATTAATGGCTTAATACGTTTCAAACATTTTCCCTTTCTTGAGTACAGAATATATCTAACTGTTGTGCTTCAAGAGATTGTATTGCTGAAAATGTGCAGAATTTGAATGAATATATATTGAAGGAGCTGTTTGGATTGAAGAGAGGTGACTACAGGCATGACACAAGGGTACTACAGGCAATTTTCTTCAATTGATATTATATTGTGAGGGACACTGATGAAATTTGCTGATGGCACAATATACAAAAGGGGATAAAGAAAAGGTCAGTCAACAAAGAGAGAGAGGATACAATGCAATTCAGGAAGCTTTAAAACTGTATATATATGGACAGGTAACTAGGTTATGTAGTTCCATGTTCAGAGTATAAGATAATAAATCTGAAGACAATATGTACAAAAAATATTAGAAATCAACACAGCTTATTTGAATTGTAAACACATGCAATATTCTGGAGTTCATAAATAAATATAAGACAACAGACATTTCTTCTGCAAAATTAAAAAGTAGAAAGTATATTACTTCTAATGGAGTACATATGTCTTGTAAATAGTTTCAGTTTATTGCAAAGATAAAATTATAAATCATGATGCAAGAATTAATCAATGTAAAATGAAAAGTTAGTTATTTTTCAAATATGAAAGAAAGTAACTGGATGAATACAGAATGTATCTATGATTTTGAATATATTTCCTATAAAAAGTGCATGAAATTTAATAGAGTAGGTTCAATAATACTGAAGTTCTAGAAACTTATAACTTGTGATCAATTACATAAACTACCTCATGCTCTTGTTAAGATTAAGATATATGACTCTGTCCTGACTGTTGTATCAGGACTGTGGTTTGATTCAATATGAATGTTGTTCCCAGAGTTATACAATTTCACCTACCGCATTCCCAATGCCAGAGGATCTTTGGATGTAGTTGCTGAATGTCACATTGGTCTGTAATAAAGCTGTCTTGATTTGTATTTTGGTTATGGATGGTATGCATAACCAAAACCTGCCTGTCCTCAAAGAGGGTAATTGTTTTGTCAGAGCTAGGTTTCAGATGTGACATCCATCATGATCCTAAGAAAGTAGTGGTGGGTAATTATTGGTAGTGGTACTCCACTTTGTGGAGTACATAAGCAGTACATAAGTCTTGGTGCTACTGCTATTTATGGTCCTGTGGAACTTCAATCTCCCTTCCTTGTGTGTGATCAGATGTAGCTCAGGAGTTCATGGCCACTATGATATCTATGCGCCTCTTCCACTTTATGGTTCTAAAATACTTGGAAACATTCTAGAGGTACTATAGATTGTTGGGTGCAAGACTGTTAAATTGGACTTTACAATTCTGTTGTGACTGTTGCTATTCTACTATCCTGCCTGCATAGCAAGCTCCTTGCCTGAATGCTGTGACTTTGTAACTAGGCTAGCTGTGGAATTCCCCAACTTTATAGTGGTGAATTCTGCCATGATGGCGCTGTGGTTAAAATGCATTACTACAGGCTACTTCTGATGACTGCCGGCTGCCTGCAGTTCTGCAGTTTGATTCTCACCAGCTAAAGGTTGATTCAGCTTTACATTCTTCTGACGTTGGTAAAATGAAGACCCAGGTTGTTGGGGGAAATATACTGACTCTATAAACCACTTAGAGAGGGCCTGTAAAGCACTGTGAAGCAGTACATCAGTCTTGGTGCTATTGCTATTTATGGTCCTATGGAACTTCAATCTCCCTTCCTTGTGTGTGATCAGATGTAGCTCAGGAGTGCATGGCCACTATGACATCAATGGGCCTGTTCCAAGTCATCCAATAAATAATAATTAATCTGGTCTTTTTGTTGGTACAGTGACAACGTTAACTGGATTTGGAAGAGCTGGTGATTTCTCCCGTCATCGTCATATCACTGTCTGGTAATTCTGAAGTTCTCTGATGATACCCACTCCTTTTAATTCCAAGGAAGCTGTGCCTATTATACTGGTCTGATCCAGGAAATTAATGGATTTAATTAAGTTGCAGAGGAGCTTTAAGTTTTTCTGAACACCTGCTACTAAGTGCTAATAGCTACTATAATGAAATGGTGATTTAGACTGGATTGTGCCTGAGTAGCCTCCTCTCTCCTGGGTATCCTGGAACTTCCACTAATTCACAGAGGATCTGAGAAAAATTATGCCTACAGTAAACCATCCCTGGAGAATGACAAGAAGTGAACTTAATCAAACATGGGCAAGACATTATGGACTACCTTGTGATGGTAAAGATGTCAGCATTCCAAAAGAACCAAACTCCCATTGAAAACTCGGAGACAAGCATTTTCTCAAAGTTCCCATTTATTAGAGTAGGTATATTGGCACATCTGGGAAAACCCAAAACCCTGAGAGGGATTTCCATTAGTAAGTCAAAACCTCAAATCCATCCCCTGCACCCATCACTTCAACCAGTCCTCCTTCAGGTGCAGGAATACCATGACCTTGACTGAAAAGAAGAATGCTATTTATGGCTAACTACATTGCCTCTACTAAATCCTCCTTCTAATTTTCCTAATCTGGTAGTGTGGAAGCTTCCGGTATTAATATGGCTTCCAAAGCTGTCTAAAGGTGGTAAAAGATCAGTATATTTTCAACATATTGGATCAACAGATAGTCACCCAGTGGTACCTTGGTTCACCTACTAGGACAAAATTTGGGGATCCATCTGTAGCATTATTGTGAGAAATATGCTTGGTATCTCATGGATCTGCTCTAGTTGGACTTTGGCCTAAAGCTGGTCACGTGGCAGCTTGATGGATCTAGGCTTGGCTTAATTATCTGTACAGAGTCTGATACTGTTGGATCAGAGATAGTGGAAAATGTTCTCTGTTAACTGCAGTTAACAGTGTCCTGTTATAGTATTAAGATAAGGCAGCTGTTAGACCCTGACTTAGACAAGTTTGGAGTAGATTTATTCAAATAATTGGGAGGTGTTGGTGTGACTACACTTAAGAAAACATTCTGGCATTAATATACTGCCATAATGTACATTTCTCCAATTCTTTGCTATTTCTATGGGTCAGGCACACATGCACAGAAATACACAGCAAACAGTGTATATCATCTGTAGTGTTTGCTGTTTGCTGCAAGGAGGCAAATTGCTGGGAGGCAGAGGCAGATTTTTTTTCTTGTTTTCCTCCCCAAAAGCTAGGTGCATCTTATACTACAGAGTGTCTAATATTCCCAAAAATATAGTAATAACAAAAAGAGCTCAATTAAGTAACCTCTTGGATATCCTCTGGTCTGGCTGAGATTCATTAGTCTCTCTATATAGATATTCTGGTACCTACATTTTGGAGAATAGGTTCTTCACCTTTTGGATAAGCAACCACAAAGCTTTTATTTCATTCGGTAGTTGATGCATCAGATTAAATCTAATGTGTCCCAAGTTTCACAGCAGCACCTGAGGACTGACAACAAAAGTATCTTGAACCATTTGTACCTTCCTTACAACTCCAAAAATAGGACAAGTTCTTCTATTGTTGGCCCATCAAAAGTATTTCTCCATGCTTCTTGCATCTGCCAATTGTCATCCCGTAGCCTTGCTTAGAGTAAATTACATTTATATACAGTCAGAACTTTTTGTAAATGATCAGGCTTTGCAAGAGAGGTGAAAAAGGATTTTACAGAGAGAGTTTCTTGAATCCATTGAATCTCTCTTTCTAATGTGAACTCTTGATTACTTACAGATGGTGCCATCGTGACAACAATAATGAGCAGAAGTAGACTTTCCATATTTCTTTGTTGTAGTTAAATTTAGCTGGATTGGGGCTTGCTTCTTCTATGATTTACAGGCAATTGGGATGTGATTATTTGACTTAGGCATTTACTTTAGCTTTCACAAGTGAAAAAAACACAATTTTATACTGCGCCTATTCCATTCTGTGAACTAAAGCAGCCCTTAAAGCATAGGAACTTCAGTATCCAAGTTCACAGAAGGAACATTTATTTATACATTTATAGACTAGCAGCTTTACGTTACAACAATGACATTTTATTATTAAAATTTAACAAAATTCTATTGAATCTTCACAGCTTTACTCACACATCCCTATGGAGGAATGAATTCAAAAACAGTTATGAATCAAATATCATTCTGGCTACAATAAATATACTCAACTGAAGAGCCCTGAGAGTAGTTTCAACACAGCAATTTACTCTCTTTTTACTAGCTATAAAACGGTCTCAAGATCTTGTGATATCCTTATTGTTCTTCCTGAATCATTTGCATCTCTGTATTTAAAACTTATAATACTCTGCGTCACTCAAATCCAGGGACCTTTGATTAATCTGCAAAGATAATGAAGGCTGATACCTCTTTCTCTAAGTATTTCAAGATAACCTAAATCACCTCTGAGTTTCTATTCTGTTTATCCTATATTTCAGAGTGGGTGCAAAGCATTTCCTACTAAAGCGGTCCAATTTTGTCTTTTTTATACTGATTAACACTGAATGAGAAGACATTTTATTTTAAAGACGAAAAGGAAGCTGAAATAATGCATAGCAAATTATTTTTGTCATATTGATTTTTTCCCCCTTTCTTTTTTCCACGTTACTTTAGCCAATTAGAAGATCTAGACATCATCAATAATTTTATTTAGGTGTGACAGTAAACCTAATTTAATAAACAGTATTTTTTCGACTCATCAGTCTTGTAATATTTAGCTTACAAACATTGCAGCCCAAAACAGAAACTGACAGCCTCTTCTAGCTTTGTGCAAGATTGGAGCATCTGCTTTGAGAATGACAAAAATCCCATAAGATTTCATAAAGACCTTATAATGTCTTGCCTCTTTTTTTATTTAGAAGGGCTGGGATAGCTGTAGAAAGTATATCAGAGATATATAGCTCTATTCTATTCCATCCCATCCCATCCCATCCCATTCCATTCCATTCCATTCCATTCCATTCCATTCTATTCAACAAAGATAAGCGTCCTTCTTATATAATCTGACAATGGATTGAAGAAGTAAACTCTGTCTTTTTCTTAAACATGTTTGTTCATTTGGAGTTTCTCTCACCATGTGTGGTTTTATTCCTCTATATAAAACCTTAAGCAAATTGTTGTTGTTGTAGTAAGATATTAGAGCAATGGTTCGGTAATTTGCATTGTCTCTTGCACCTCCTTTCTACCTATGCACTACAATAATCTTTTCCAGTGTCTAGGCCAAACAGTCTTCTTTTATATTTGTTGACACAAAACGGTTAGCACTTTAATTGCTTCCCCTGAAGGTTTAAACAGTTTGGTAAGTATTTCATCTTGCTTTCTTATTTGACTGTCTCCTGAAGTTCATTCCTGAACACATTCTTTCTCTGCAAATATTTCTGTCATGTTATGCACCTATTTGTAAAGCATCCATTATAATCATTCTATTTTCCAGTCTTGCATTAGATATACCTTTTCCTGTGATTTCTTTGACTTTAAAAAGATCTTTCTTTTCTAGTTAGTTTCTAGTTAGTTTTTTATATTCTTGATTGAGACACTTTCCCTTGTCTTTGTGTTTAGATCTATCAAACACAACAATTCTTACTTCTCAATAGGTGAAGACAGAGAAATAGGATGCTGGTATTCAAAGGAATTCTCACAAAGAAAACTAGAAAGAAAATATTAAAAGGTTTGCTCACTTGTTTCATTTCTTGAAAACATTTGTACATAATTACATAAAATCTTAGGGTTATTAGGTAGAGATATTTCTCGCAATACCAACAGTGAAAGGAAAGCCACTACATAAACAGAGAGGAAAACCTACTCCTTCCCAGCACTGATGATATTACCTAGTTGGGTAATGAAATGTCTGCAAGTAAACAACTAAGCTCAGAGAGCATCAAGGACCCCGTAGAAGATTTGTCCACAAATTGACTGGTGACTTGCCATGAGCAGTGACCATTTCTATAATTAGTTATTAGGAGCTTCATATAACTCAGTCCTATTTACCTTTAGGGAAAAACCTCAATGTTTACTTTATTTAGTGTTACTTTAGGAGATTTGCCACATATTATATTGGGATTTTACAACATTTGGGGGGAGCATTTGTCTTTTCATCTGCCAGGGAAAAAAACAACCCAGATGGATAAAAAAAGAAATAAACAAGGGGAAATATTCCAAATGGGCTTAAAATTCTTTCTTCTTCTTCTTCTTTTTTTTAAAAGAGAATGAACTATGAAATTGTCTATAATGTTTATTTTTTCTCTCAGGTGATAATACTCAAAATGTATTATCTGTGCTTCTTTTCTTCCTTTCAAAGGTTTACCTGACAGCCAAATAACCACATGTGCAACATTCTCTATTTCTAAATTATAGTTTGAAATTATGCAAAAGAAAAGGCTGCTTATTTTTTTTTTCAAGAACTGTTTTGATATTTGAAAATGCTGTTTAGAGAGAAAGATAGAAAGCGACTGCCTAAAGATTTGTGGCAAAGTGTTATTTTCTGCTCGAAGGTCCTTTGGTCTCTTTTGCTCTGGGGGATGACTATTATACTCTATAGTTAGTGTTTTATGACAAAGGTACTGTCAGAAATTTGAGTGGCTAACATTTATTGCATGATTGTTTTTTTCTTTTTTTGAATAACAGTTCCCCATTTCCAAGAGTCTGAATGTTTCTAGTCACTGCAAAATAGCAGCCTTCTGAAACCATTGAAGTGGATATTATACCCCGGGGTAGGCACAATTGGGCTCTCCAGAGCATATCATAAGTGGCCTCACAAAATGGCTACCATGGGAAGGCTTGCCGACTCCTAAGATGGTCGTCATGGTAGATGTGGAAGTCATAAAATGCGCATTCACTGGAAGAGGCAGCATTGAGATTATTTTCTGAAATCCTCATTACTAGTTCCCATTCTCATGGCCATTTACTTTTGTATTTTTTTCAGGGCACTGGTTTGTATCCAGCAAACATCTTTATTTTGTAACATCTATATAGTTCAGGTGGGGCCCTAAGGCATTTTTTGTAAAATGAATACATATGACACTGGAGGCTGGCGTGCTGCTTTGCCACATGCCTGTTTTCCATGATTTATAATTAATAATCAGAATAACGATCATTGTTTAATAATAACATATTTAATATAATCCATCAAATTCAGTAAGGATACTAGCGAGAGCCAAGGAAGGCATTCGTTTAACTTCCTTGTTACAGTGTTGATGAAAATGCTATTGCTTGATCTTTGTGCTCTCCATTCTTTGACAGTAATTCTACCAGAAAAAGATAAGTTTGCTTTGAGAACCTTAATTACTTTTTCATATATTTATAGAACATTTGGTATTGATGTACTATTTACTAAATACTAAATTCACATTTGGGTTTTTAAAAAACCCTATACCATGAACTACTGAGGGTTCATATAACAAGTTAAGAAGAGGTAGACAATTTTGCAGAGATTTTGGAACAGATTCAGAAGCTTTTAGAGTTTTCATTATCCAGGATAAGACAATAAAAAATGGGATAAATAAATCCTTTTATATGATCTTCGGATTTTGTAGCAGAAGCATTCCCTAATGTAGTGTCCTTCAGCACTTTTAGACTGTAACTTGGGACTTTGAAGAGCTGCATTTTCAATGTATTTGGAAGAGTCATGTATCAAACACACACACACCAGAAGTGGGATTCAGCAGGTTCTGACCAGTTCTGGAGAACTGGTAGCAGAAATTTTGAGTAGTTCGGAGAACTGGTAAATACTACCTCAGACTGTTCCTGTCCCCATCTATTCTCTGCCTTCCGAGTCCCAGCTGATCGGGAGGAAATTGGGATTTTGCAGTAACCTTCCCCTGGAGTGAGGAGGGAATGGAGATTTTACAGTATCCTTCCCCTGTTACGCTCACAAAGCCATGCCCACAAAGTCACCCCATGCCCACAAAGCCACAGCCACAGAATCGGTAGTAAAAAAAATTGAATCCCACCACTGTCACAAACATAATTTTCTATGTTCCTTATGGTTATTAACAACTAAACACCTTTCAACTAAATCTTTCCAGTTGATTAGGATATGGATAAATCTGGGTAATAAAATCCCTTTGACTGTCTTGAGCTTTAACAAAGAAAACAATATACTATAAATAGCTTTCTGGCAAGATTCCAGGTGCAATTTTTCATGTACTGTGGAAACATGGCTTTCCTCCATAATTCTACTCCTGATTTTCCTGTAAATTGCTTGAAGACTACTGGCGGCCTAAGAATGGTGACTTTACTTCAACCTGGACTATTTATCAAACACTGGAAATATTATTTCAGTCTACTTACTGTTTAGTAACTGACAATCTACTGTTTAGAAGGGGCAATGAGGTTTAGAGAGAGAACTGGGGGTTTCCTCTGTATTCCATCTTATTTCTTCTCTTTCTTCCTTTTTTTCCCCTCTGAGTTTGCTAGATCTTATGCTTCTTCCTTCTTCCCAATTCATTTGCATCTGGACTCTGCTTGAAAATAGCCAGCTAGGAAGTAACTTTTTCCTATTCTATGTCTTCCCCTCACTAATTTCCTGTGAGAAATCTTCTTTTCTGTGAAAATTGCTACAAGCTGCTTCACTAGTCCTTACTTAGTTTAAATTCCCATTTTCCAAGAACATTTTGAAATTGCTTCCTCTGGCACGGTTATGGGCCTAAAGCAATGTGAACAATTCTGTGAAATACAGAGTTCATTGTTTTTCAAATGGAGATAGAAAAGTAGCAAAATTTCACCTTGTGGAAAAGTTGGAAGGATCATCATTTGTCCCACGTCTTTCAAAATGAAAATACTTCAAGTCCCCAAAAAAAACCTCATGGACAGAGGACATGATTCAAAAGACTGGGATATTGCAAATAACAGAGCAGCAGGAATGATCTGCTTAGGTGTGAGCAAGTCCATCCTTATATATGTAAGAGTTGGATCTCACTAAGAACACTATGATAAAAGGATAGTTTCAAAAGTACATTTTAGAGGCTGTGCAATGAGTAGGTGAAGAGAAAGATTTAAATTTGCATATGAATACAATATGTGAAATGGGTAGGCAAATTGAAGAGGAAAACATGAGAATGAGACCTGAAAATATTGCTGTGGTCCTATATTTACTTCCAAAAAAGGTATGATTTCTGTTGTTCATGCAGAAGGAAAAATGGAATAGATAACTTTATAATGAACCATCTGGAAGACTTTGATTGGAATTCTTCTGAGAGAGAAAAGTCAAACTTTCTCCATACCTAGCTTACAAAACCCAGCATGGGAAGAGGTGATGTCTCAGTTGTAATACCCTGTGTCATTTGCAAGACAAGGGCAAAATAAACAAATAAACTATCAGTTCTCCTACATCCAAAACAATATAAGTCATCCCAGCACAATGAAAGAATGGCAGAAAACAGAACGCAAATAAATAAAATGCCGAAAGAGTTAAATCCAAAAATGTCCAAGTCCCATTTTCTCCGTTGAAAGATGGCATTTGTATAGATTTCAAACTACAAATATTTTTATTGAAGAAAGATAAAGATTTCTCAAATTAGGTAGCAATTGGTAAGTAACTTACCAGTCAGAAAGAAACTTTCAGTAGGCAGAGGATCAGTGAAATTATCTTATGTCCTCAGTAAAGAAGAGGAAATCAATTTAACTTGAAAATGCATTATATATATTTAGAGTCAAATCTGCTTTCAACAAATTATATAACACAGAAAGGATGTGAAATATGCAAGGATATTGTGTGCCACCCAGAGTCACCCTTGGGGGAGATGGGTAGCTGTATAAATTTGAAAGAGAGACAGAAAACCACTTAAGCAAACCAGGACCTAATACAGCAAACACTGCTGAGGTGTAACATGGACATTCAGAAGTGTGCCCATAAATGCCTGTGCCATTGTTTTCTGGACCAATTAACAGTTTCCAAATGGTCTTCAGGAAGAGTCCTATGTAGACTTGTACTGCAGTAATATCCTCCTCTTGAGAGGTAACGAAGATATGAGTTGACCATGAACAGTCCCTCCCAGTCTAGGCAATGATGCAACTGGTGCTCAAAACAAAAAGCCTTCCTGGATATTGGTAACAACTGTGCTGCAAATGTCAGCTCCACCAGGTAGACCAGACCATTGAATAAATTAATCACTGAGGTGGACTAACCGATAGATCCAGCCACTCTGAGACAGAGAGCATCAAAGGGCAATCAGAATATGAAATGACTGTAACAGATCATGTTGCCAACAGGAAAACCAGATCCTGCGAGTGCCCATTCTTATGTACTGCACTCTCAATTAGCTGAATCTGATTCACAGCCAAGAACTTCAAAACTAACCCAGATTCCATCTGCTACTTCAAAATTGAGTATTTGAAAACTTTGGCACAGAAAAATGGGACACAGGAATCCATATACAGTTCACAAATTAATTTAACAAAAGGACTCCAAATCTAGAGAAGTGCAGCTAAGAATTACTGTACAGCCACCTACACATTCAAAAAAGAGAGTCAAGTACCAGAAAAATTAATTCAAGAACATGTGGCTTCTGTGAGCAAACTTCAGGTGTTTGGAAGAATACCTGAAATCAGACCATGATGCTGTATGACCCAGTATTGAATAGTATAGCAAAAAGAAAAAACTGCTCTCTCAGAAATATGTTATACATGCTCCAAAACACATTATTAGCAAGTGAATACTGGAGAGAGGTATCCTACCTGCAAAATAAGATCCCAACCAAGCAGCAACAAATGCAATACCATATGAGATGTGACATGGAAGGAATCCCAACCTAAGGCTTATTAGAATCCTTGGTTCCAGAAAATAGAAGACTATATTTAGGACAACACACTTAAGCATTAAGGACAATAATCAAACTATATAATAATATAGAGAGAACATTGTATTTGTACTTTTTTTCATAACAAAAACATAATAATTATTTTGGTGATATAGGTTGTACTTCTTCCTAGCTCTACAGTATTCAGCAGATACCAGTGAAAGATCTCCAATATTTAAAGAAAATATTATCAATAGATTACAAGAAAAATGCAAGTTTACTCAGTTTTGAGAAGAAATCTATAAGCCTGTACAATGGATCAAAAGTTATCTTGTAATAAAAGAAAAGTTAGTATTTGAGCTTCTACTTAAATATACATATAAACCCACTGCCCTTTATTTGGTTTTGTCAGAATTTTTAAAAATAAACATTTGAGGGATAATTCTATAGGCAACAGCCACAAAACACCCACAAATTCTAACAGGTTACTATGGTGACAGTTTTGAGCATGGGTAGAAGATAACTGTTTTCTGTAGAAAGCTGCATTTTAAGACATAAAGCAAACATTAACTAGCAGTTTATTATCCTTTTTGCCAAATACACTTTCTATATGAATGAGTATTGCCAGATAAAATAATCTACTCAGTTTGTCTGGCTAATTAAGTTCTATTTGCAAGTTGATTTATTTCATACTTGTCTTCAAATTCTATCCGTCATTGAGAACAGTTTTGGTTCTCAATGATTATCCATCTAACAACACCAAACACCTGTTCATAATTACCTACTCTTCAGTAGAGAAATGTAAATATATAATGGCCTTAGCAGAATGTGTAATGTAATACTATATGACTATTATAATTTAAATTATATAATAACTAATAAAAGACTGCAATGCATGTTCTTCCACACCCAACCTAGAGCTAACTCATGTGAATTCACAGGTAATACTGATGGATTAAATCAGTATTTTCCTGTCCATTTTGCAATCTGAATCCTGCATGAGAAAAGCTCTATGTAGAGTCTTAAGATTGAGTAAATTCTATTCAATCATAAATGGAGTACAGTTGAGTCAGCAGGCAATTTCACAATCACATCAGGCACGGTATGTTATCTAGTGACAAGGGCATGCTGGGCTCAATCCTCAACAGGTGTAAAATGTCATATCAACAGATTGATTCCTCAACTATTCAAAGTAGATATTGCTATGCGGAAAGCGAACCTGTTAAAAACCTATCTCTTTGTTAAAGTAGCCTAGCAGGCTGCCTTTCTCCCTAAGTATTTCCTACTGAACCATATCATAGTATTACACATCCATTCCTTTTTGGAGCAATGTTCCCTCGCACTGAGGTAACAGAAATACCTGATTCAACAACATGGTTTTATCTGTCTTGAAGTTGAACCAAGGATAAGCTCTTGGTGGGAGGATAATCCACGTTTTAAACACAACACTTTCATAAGAATACAAAAGGGGAAACACCACCGCCAACTCCCTGTTGTTCTTAAAATTACAGAGGAAGCAAAGTCATCAATGCCTGCTTTGTCTCAGTGTGTCAGGAGGCTGGGGTAACAAGCAAAAAAAATTGCTTTCTTTCTCTCTCTTCTTCATACTTTTCTCCCAACCTACTAATAAAAAGCTCCCTACTCTAGTATAACATTTTTCACCATTACATATATCAAATATATATTTCCAAGATTAAAGTTATTGCTACTAAAATAGTACAATAAGGCTACTACCGGTATTATTTCCGTTTTTGCTGGCAGAGGGCTAGCTAAAAGCAAAATAAAACAAAATGGCAAAAAGTTTCCCCTTTTGCATTTCAGCATTCAAGAAGGGACAGGAAAGGGGAAAGGGAAAGAGAAAAGGAAAAGGAAAGATGGGAAGAGAGCAAGGAAGGAAAGAGGAGGAAAGAGGAGAAGGAAGGAAGGAAGGAAGGAAGGAAGGAAGGAAGGAAGGAAGGAAGGCTCCTCTGGAGGACAAGGGTTTGGTGCTCTCTCTGGTTTGTCTTTCATCTGCTGGAGACAATGAATTCCCCCAGCCTCGCCAGGGCCACAACAAATGCCCCTGACATGAGTGATGTCGAGCTGGCCACGCCCCCTAGCCACATACCCCTGCCTCTCCGAGATCAATCACAATCCTGATGTGGCCCTCAATGAAATCGAGTTTGACACCTCTGTTGTATACAGTATGGAAGGTCACTCTACAATTGATCAGTGTCTTAGCCTAAAAGTAACATCTCCTACTATGTGCCTATAATTGATCTTAAGCAATGATGAAATCTAAAAAATTTCCCTACCGGTTCTGTGGGTGTGGCTTATTTTGTGGGTGTGGCTTGAGGTCAGGTGACCGGGTGGGCGTGCTTTTACACT
>JANHFT010008161.1:9455-21839 GCA_032467955.1 Pseudoxenodon macrops | reverse complement strand
ATATGTAAAAGATGATATATGAAAATGAAATGTAAAATTAATATTGTGGAAAATAAAAATTGTTTTAAAAAAAAGAAGAAGAAAAAAGAAGGAAAACGAACGCTGTTCCTCCTTTATGAATTTCCTCCTTTCAGGTGTAAAAGCAAAGGATCCTTGTTTTCTTTAATTTAGATGTTTTTTGTTTTTAAAAAAAATCTCCCTCTAGTGCCGAATCAGCCGCCATTTTGAATCTCTCTCCAGGCACTTTCTTTTTATAATCGGAAAGAAAAAAATATCCCTCTTTCTTAAAGGGCCGGACTTAACAATCTACTCTTTGCTCTGTTTCTCCACTCCTGCAATAGCTTTCAAATCTTTTCCTGCAACAAGCAATATCTCTTTCAAAAAATTCCTTTCGAAGTGGCTGCCCAGACTGGGACAGGATTGCCCCGCCTTCTCACCTGCCGGGTTGAGGCTTCAGTCTGCACTACGGGAAAATTGCCGTTTCCCAGTTCATGCAGTTAGGTGCCCCTGTACTTCACTGTCCCTCCAGGACAGTTCAGGGTCCGCTAGGACCCCCGGTTGAGCTGAGATTTGACTATCTCCCAGGAGCTTCCCAGAGATCGTCGTCTCGTCCGGAACAAGCCACGCCTTCTCCACACCAGAAATGTTTAAGGGTTCAATCTACCTACCCAGGTTAGAGAGCCAAAATAGTCAGGTAAAAATTAAATGGACTGAGAAAAATGCAAAGGAAATTACTAAATGGATGTTAGCTCCAGAAACCAAAGAACTACGTACATCTCTCCTAAGAGGTAAGGTTGAAGAATCATACTTAGAGGGGTTTGAAATTACAAATTTGAAATCAGTTCTCACTAACGGAACACTGGCTCACTCCAAAAAGCCAGTTTCAAAGAATAAAAAATGGTTTGATAAAGATTGTGTGCAACTGAAAAGGACATATAACAAGGAGCACAGGGGGGAAAAAGCCCCTTTTGAGGATCATACTCATTATTTAAAGCAATTGAAAGCAGAATATAAGACCCTTTTAAAAGAAAAGTATGGCTCTGAAGGAGTCTTGGCATAGTATTTTTCACACTATAAGACACACTCCCCCCCCCCAAAAAAAGTGGGTGTAAATGTGTGCGTCTTATAAAGTGAATATTGTGGCGGGGGGGTTACAAACACCACCGCCTGTCATCACTGCTGGCGTTCGGTGCTGTCAGGGAACACAAGCCTTTGCTGCCAAACAGTTGATTGGCGGTTGGATCGGCCTCCTGGAATACCTTTGATTAGCTGTTCTAGGCTGCGGGCATTGCTGCCTCCTATCGCTGCCAGCAATAGGCAGCAGCGGCAATAGGCAGTGGTAGGTGGTGGCAGTGGCAATAGATTGCTGCAATCTCTGCCGCCTAGAACAGCTGATGGGCAGTATTCTGGGAGGCTGATCCAACTGCCAATCAGCTGCTTGGCAGCAAAGGCTCCAGTGTTCACCGGCGGCGGCAGCAGCTCAGCTCGGTTGAACGATGATGGGCGCAACAGAGTAGAGCCCTGATGGACCATGTGCTGGGGCTGCGATAATGTGCTGAAGCTGACCAGGCTGTTTGCTGCAAGGACACTAGATGAATACCGGATGGAGACTGTGAGGCAGAGGCAATTTTTTTTCTTGTTTTCTCCTCTAAAGCTAATGTGCGTCTTATAGTCCGGTGCGTCTTATACTGTGAAAAATACGGTAATTCCATCAGTTAAAATAAAAAATGCATCCCTTTTTTGCTACATCACCAGAGGATTGTGAAAATCCCCCTACCCCCAACTAATCAGGTACCAATTCAGGCCTGGGAAGAATATTTTAGAGAGCTGTATACAGACCCTGACTATGTAACTAAGGTGAGTCAAATTAGTTTGGATCAAACTCCTTACTGGCCCCCTGTCACACCAGAAGAGATATCCCGGTAGATTGGATCCCTTAAGGCTAACAAGGCACAGGTGCTGACAATGTCCTGCCAGAAAAAATTAAGAATGCCAGTTGGTGGGCACCTCTATTAGCATCTCTTCTTACATTTATAGATAAAACAGTCGTATGCCAAGAGATTGGAGATTTACAAAGGGTAATAGAAATGACCCAGGCAATTATAGACCCATTAGTCTTTTGAGTGTTGTTAGTAAATTGTATGCTAACTACCTAAATAAATTATAAATTCCAGGATTGGATAATTTCAGGGGGGATAATCAAAGACAAACAAGCTGGATTTAAAAAGGAAGATCATGGTGAAGTACCAAAATCATATCTTGGTACTTCACCATCTGGTTCAAAAATACACATTAAAAAATCCTCTTTTCATAGCCTTCCTTGATTTTAAGCAGACCTTTGACTCAATATCCACAAACACCCTCTGGGAGAAATTAAAACTCACTACTATTGATAAACGTCTCTTGATTCTTATACAAAAATTGTAAGTTACTGTAATTCCACCTTGAAAATGAGGTGTAATCCTCAGGGACTTTAACCGGCCCAATAAGGATACAAAAAGGGGTTAGGCAGGGCTGTATTCTGTCCCTCTCCCTTTTTAATTTTTATATCAACCCCCTGACCAGTCTTTTGCAGAATTCTGATCTACATCCTCCTAACTTAGCACAACGTAACATTTCAATACTCCTATATGCTAACGATGCTGCTGCTATTTCACAAACTCTCATTGGATACACTAGGATACTGCACACAGAATAAGTTGCTTCTTAATTTTGACAAATCGAAAATCTTAGTTTTTGCTAAAAGATCTATTCAATACTCCTAGAGAATAGAAGGACATAATTTATAACAGGTTAGGACATTTAAATATCTTGGGATGGTTTTCCATTCACAAGGTAAATGGAAGTCTCACCTGGATTATAAATTGCAATCAGCCCATTAGGTCCTTAAATGCCATTAAACATTTCTTCTACACAGGCGGAGGTCAATTAGTACCTGCTGCCTTAAAACTTTTTGAAGCCAAAACATTGGCGCACATTTTATATGGGAAACAGGAATCTTCACAAAGAAAGACCCACTAGAAATCATACAAACAAAATTCCTGCAAGCCATTTTAGCTGTTCCCAAAGGAACACTAAACGCCCAGTAGATTGAAACAGGTATGCCTCAAATTCAGGTAAGAGCCTGGAAGCTGATGATTATCTATTGGCTAAAAATGCACTTCTTTCCAGAGGGACTAACTATGTAAGGACCAGCCTCTCCCCCCTTTCAAGAAAGTACAGCCTCTTGAAAACTTTGTATTTCAAAAGGAACCTTTTATTGAAAAGGGATGAAAGCAAATCAAAATTCAAAGCAGGCGCTGAGGTCCCTCAGGGCATACAATCCAGGTTAAAGGAAAATAGGAACCCCTCTCCACCATCCGATGTGGATTCCCACCAATCCATAGGTGTGAAGATGTTATTGTACCAGCGTCTCTGACAAACAGATAAGAAGAGCTTCTCAGCGCCATCTTGCAACCCACATGTCCCCCAACTCTCATTTCCCAAGAAGTGAGAACTCTCCAAGCATTTCTGGTGCCAGGCAACAGTTATAAATAAGGTTAAGGTTTATACAAAGAGGACCAGGCAAGAAATAGGATATATAGGAAAGAAAACTAAATGTGACAAATCCAAATTGTCCCCCTTCTTCCACAAAGAATGGCAGATGCACGGATTTGACAGACCCCATTAGTATTGACTGATAACTTTGCCTCCCCTTGGAAACAGGGAAACCACAAGCTGGGCTGTTATGGGCTGTCCCTGATATTCTTAATATCCCTAAGCCGGGGGGCGGCAACCTGCAGCTCCAGAGCCGCATGGCCCTCTGCCATGGCTCCCTGTCCCATCATTAGTTGGCCCCACTCCTTGCCCTTCTCCCTTTTTATTTCTTTTTTGGAAATCCAGGCTGAGGAACGATCACCAGCTGCGGTGGACGCTTCCCTTCGGGCAACCCTTCTCCTCTCCTCGCAATCACTTGACTGGCTGTGGCTGAGCCAGGAGTGTACGCATGCATGGGGAGATCCTCAAACAAGCTCCAAAGCTCAGGAAATGCGCTCGCGGGGCAGGCAGCCGCTTGCTTAGGGTGGGTCTTCCCGCATGTGCGCAGGCTCCTGGCTCAGTCATAGCGAGCGAGCCCAGATTTCCAAAAAGAACAAATAAAAGACGTAGTGAAGCGCCCCAAGAAGAGCTTGCTGGCTTGGCTCAGCTGTGGCAGAGAAAGAAGGGGGGTGGGGAGAGACATAGAGAGTCACATACAGAGTGGTACACAGAGTGAGTGAGTGAGAGAGACAGAAGATACACACACGGTGATACACAGAGAGAGGGGAAGATGGGGAGAGAGAGGTACAGATGGAAAGAGAGACACTGTGTGTGTGTATGTGTGTGTCGCTCTCGCTCCCTGTTCTTGCTGTCGGAAAGCCCTTGCAGCCCTGCGTGCTCTTTTTGGGGTTTGTCACAAGTTTTTTTTTTCTCTTCCTTTTGGAAAGGTGGGCTGTGGAGCAATGAACTGCTTACCTCCTCCCCCCTATCCCGCTCCCCTGACCGGCTGTGATGATGCCGAGAGGGTGCACACAGGAGGGGGAGAGAAGCCTCTGCCGCACGTTGATTGCTGCTCATTGCTCCGCCAGCCCGGATTTCCAAAAGGAAGAGAGAGAAAAACCACAGGGGCAGGGAGCAAGACACACACACAGAGAGAGACATAGAGAGACGCAGAAAGAGAAAGGGAAAGAAAGACAGACAGACAGACAAGAGAGGGAGATGGAGAGAAAAAAAGACAGATAAGAGAAAGATAAGAGGGAGGGAGATAGAGAAGGAGAAAAAGAAAGAGATGTGAGAGAGAAAGATACAGGGAGAGGGAGATAGAGGGAGAAAGAGATGGGAAGGAGAGAGACAGAGGGAGTTACCTATTTCCCATACAAAACACGGAGCCACAAAACCTGCATAGACACGGCTGGGGGGGGATCATGTGACTGGGTGGGAGTGAGTGACATCGAGTTGGCCTAGCCCACCCAGGTTTTGTGGCTCCGACTGTTTTGTTTTATGTAGGAAATGGGCCCAAGTGGCTCTTTGAGTGTTAAAGGTTGCCGACCCCTGCCCTAGGCTTTGACCAAACTGAGCAAATAGTTATTAATAGAATAAAAGACATGGAGTTCCACTTAGAACTAAATAGGATGCCTCTCCAGAGTAGGAACAGAAATAAACAGGGTGTATGGGAACCAGCAACATATGTAAAGGGCTGATCTTCCCGAAACATAGAATCGCATTCTTCAGAGCCAGATTTAACATCCTCCCCTCAGCACTCCTCTAGGGCAGGTATAAGAAGACCCCAAAAGTGGAATGTATATGTGGTAAAGGAAAAATTGAAGATATCACATGTTTTTTCATTTTTTTAAAATCAATTTTTATTGCAATTTTTTTGTTCTCCCCCACCCCCCAAAACATACATATTTTATAAACAAAGTGTTGTCTGAATCATTCTTGTGTATCCTTTCATATACATTTTACATATCTCTTATTTCCAATTTCAGCCATAATATTCTTTTTCCATACTTCTTTATCTTATTTTCTTCTTAATACATCAATAATATCACTTATCGCCCTTAATTCCTAATCTCTTACAATAACACCAATTAATTATCTTATTTCTCCATTGCTAAATATATTTCTTCACTCACTCTTCACTCAACTCCTTAGGTCTGAAAAAAAAGCTTTGAAAAAGCTACATTCTGAGTATAAGATGCACCCAAATTATCAGCCCCAATTAGGGGGAGAAAAGTGCGCCTTATAATCCAAAAAATACAGTACTTTTTCTTTTGTAATAAAATTTGGTTTGATTTTTGTTGAAATTGATCTAGGACTAGAATAATCTTGCTACTCAGGTTTGCATAGGATACAATGAAATAGTTGCAGATAAAAATGGAAGATAGCTTGAGAGATTGCTATTGCTTGCTTCCTCTACAGTGATGTAGATTATTTCATATGAATACTGTATGACTACCATTTTAATATTTCTTTTATAACAGGTTGTCTAAAGAAATTAACAGTTCTTAAAATTGATGAAAATCAGTTAATGTATTTGCCAGATTCCATAGGAGGGTAGGTATTTCTGCCTCTGCTTTAATATATTTCCTTTTTAATGGTTCTTTAGTGAATAAATTAAATAGAATAGTTTACCTAATGCCTTTCAAATCTATTAATATACTCATATTTGTATTTGTAACTATCTTGAAGTTTATAATCCTGCATATCCAGTATATACAGATTATTTTGGAGGTCTATAGGGATTTGGGATATTGAGCTTTGTCCAAATCAGTAGCAATTCAAGTATTGTTTATATTTTCCATTTGAATTTATATTCTACTAACAAATGAGCCAACCCTGATTTTATTTATTGAAATTGGTTTAGGTTAACATCAATTGAAGAACTGGATTGCAGCTTCAATGAAATTGAAACTTTGCCTTCATCTATTGGACAGTTCTCTAACATAAGGACTTTTGCTGCAGATCATAACTTTTTAACACAAGTGCCACCAGAGGTATGCTTTTATTCCTGGATCCAGTTGTTTGTCTTTATAGGCTTAGATTTGTTCAGATCTTTTTAAAAAATTAGTAGAATGTGGCTTTATTTTTATTTTTTTGACATAAATTAGAAACCAATTTTGGAACTCTTGATTCTGGGAAAATTGGTATAAAAATGCTCAAGTACAGATCATTTCATCTGCCAAATGATTCATTGTGGCACAAGTCATCTCAAAAAAGCAGGATATAAATCTAACAAATAACAACGAGAAAGGCTTGGGAGAGTGTAACTACTTTGTAATTAGAAATGGAGAAGCTGAGGGAGGAAATACTTGTTCAAAACTTTTTACCATCTGGAGCACTGTCCTGTGTGTGAGAAAATATGCAAAATTGGATGTTTGGAAATTAAGGACTCAGTTTTGATGACCATGAAGTACTCTCTCTAAACTCCTTTTTTTGATGACGCATTAAGATATTTCTGTTATTAGAATACACAGTGAATCCAAACTTGCTCTTCCACTAATGGAAAGACTTAGAGATAGAGCAGTGATGGCTAACCTTTGTCTTCTTGCATGTCAAAAATGGCAGTGCTAGCGCGTGCACGCATACCAGCACACAACATCCCTATGCACACTGCACATGCATGCGCGCACCCCCCATTGGGCCATCTTTTGCCCTGCAAAGGGTTCAGGAGGCTTCCCTGAAGCTTCCGGAGGGTGAAAAACGGCCGGAAATCAAGGCCGGAAATCAGCTGCCTAGCGCGCACACATGTGCTGGAGCTGACAAGGCAATGCCTCAGATTCCACCTGTGGCACACGTGCCATAGGTTCGCCACCACTGAGATAGAGTATGTTTTCTGATCTCTCTTTCCAGAAACCATGTAGGTTTTTAAAGATAACAATAAGCATCTTGAATTGCACACAGAAGGACACAAGACATGCTCATACTGCTGCATTCTGTACCAGTTAAATCCTCCCAGTGATTTACAAGGACAGCTCTGTGCAGAATGCATTGTAGTACTTGAGTTGTTAGGTGATTATAACATAAATTATAATTGTCTAAATGGCCTCCCGATTCAGAAAACTTCATCTGATTTCATACCAGAAGGAGTTGTGCAATGGCTTTCTTTTCCTTCCAGAATTCTGGTATTTGAACTTAGAAAGTTGACCATAAAGGACACAACTGCTAAAGTATCTTAGTCTGATTTTATTGGTTTATCTTAATTTGATAGTATCAACTGGATTTCCAGGTTCTGCAGAAGAGTTGTTCAGGACTGATACAGAGGCTGCAGCTTGCCTTCCTATACATTAGATAGGAAGGAAAAACATGTAATCTCAATATGAAATATATTCTCTGCAAAATTGAAACTCTAAATACGGTCAGAAATATGATCTTTTAGCTGTCGTCAATTTTGGTAATTCAAAATTGCCGTATTGAAATATATTCAACAGAAATATATATATATGATAAAATAATTTGCATAATTGTTTTATTTATTTCAGATTGGAAGCTGGAAATATGTAACTGTTTTGTTTCTTCATTCTAATAAATTGGAGGTTCTTCCAGAGGAAATGGGTGATATGCAGAAATTGAAAGTTATAAATTTAAGTGATAATAGGTTTGTAACTTAAATTATTTTGCATCAATATTCTATTATTCACAATAAAACTCTGGATGGATTTATTCCACTTTTTCTCACATAGGATTGTCATAAGCATAAAACGATGGGGTATTCAAATGGGGAATTACTGTTTCTTTGGATGAAGGTGAAATGAACATATAATACATTTTATTTATATAAAGAATACTTTATATAAAATATTTTGATTTATTATTTTATAGTTTCTGTTGGTGGGAAAAGGTAGGTCTAGGAAGCATTAGAAAATGAGACTTAAGAATTTAGACAGGAATGGGCCCTGAGGAACGAGCATAGTTGTTTTCAAGAGAAGCATGCTTTGATTCCAGAAAAGTTTGAAGATTGCAGGGGCTGCAGTTGTGTTGGCAAGATAAGGGGAACTATTTCACAGCAGGAAGACCCAAGTGACAAGTTGGAGACATTATGATGCATTCTCCTCTTCTTTTTGCCTCTGTTTTTAATTCATTTATATTATTTAACGTTCCAGAGCAGTGTGCAAATGTCTACTCCTATGATTCCCATGTTACTTGAGCTCTGCTTCAGAACTTAGTCACAGTCTAGCTGTGTAAAACTGTCTGGAACCAAACTTACCACAAGAATAATTTGTAAGCTGAATAATAATTAAAAAGAGACAAATACACAATTAAAATGGATAAAAATATGGAAAAAATGATCATTTTATTGCTGTGTTTTACTAATAAATAATTATTACTGTTTTTTGATTTGCTGGTTAGCTAAACAATCATCTCGACTTTTATTCACAGATTGAAGTATTTGCCTTATAGCATTTTGCAACTGCAACATTTGACTGCTTTGTGGTTATCAGATAATCAGGTAAATGGTATTTGTACTTCATAATTTATTTTTATATTTTCCTTTGAACAGAGTATGTTTTAAAAATAGCACTTGAACTGAAAGTACATCGTGAAATTACTTTATAATATTGGCTTGTGCATTTGATATTTTTATCATGAAGTGTTGTATTGAATATGTTGCTATGTTTCTGATGAGAAAACTATTTTATTGCTACTTTGCTCAGAAATGAAGAGAAAGAACTGTCATCAAGAGGATTTTAAATATTCAAAAACTCTCAGAGCAGTTATTACTCAGTTTCTTAAGAAATATCTTCCCTTCCTTGTCTATAAAAGTGCAGCTGAAAATACTTGGGTTAGATAATTAATTTTTATTATATTTCTAATTTTCTTGTAAAGAAAATTTTAAGCCTTCCTTCCCTCCCTCATTCTGTGGCTCATTCTGGGCAGAATGCAAGAGGGGGAAGGAAGGAAGGAAGGAAGATGTTTCAGTAAAATATAAAAGGCAGTTTTACTTGCGCAGTAAAACATATGCTTGTCTATGCATCTCTCTCTCTCTTTCTCTCTTTATTTCAACACATGCTTATCTTATAGTTATATACCTTAGATATTCTTTTGCTAGCAACGTAAGATTTGCTTTGTGTCCAAACGATTACCAATGACTAATTCCAAATCATGGCTTATCTCTCAGTATGAAGTGGCAGAGCAAATATAGTAAATTAAGTTTTGGAGCTGTATACAGTTCTGTCCTTTATCACTAACCCTTCAGAACTGAGATAAGATTCTGTGGAGTCAGGCACGTTGAATCATTCAAGTAGACCTTGTCGCTTTTTCCCACGCTAGCAGATTTTTGCCCCTTTGAGATCTGTAGAGAAGAGTTATCGAATAACCCAGAGCAAATTTTGAACTGGTCTCAAAGAACCATATTTAATGTTTTACAGCAAGTTATATAAATAATTAGATGAAAAAAGAAAATGAATTGTAGTAGTTTAACCTGAATAATCTGCATATGCATTCATAAATGGTCCTTTCTTTCATTCAGTCTAAACCTCTTATTCCACTTCAAAAAGAAGTTGATCCAGAAACACAGGAAACTGTTGTTACTAATTATATGTTCCCACAACAACCAAGATCTGAAGATGGTAAGAATTATATTTATTGATTATTATACAAAATGCTACTTGGAATTTTAAAAAAAATGCTTAGATTGGATTTGTTTGCCTGACCTTAGAAATTCCAAACACCTGCAAAAGCCTTAAACATGTTTCATTGGAGAAACAAGTATTAAAAATATTTAAATTCTGTAGCTCTCACCAATATAATATTGATATGATGACCATTAGGATTCTGAAAGATTTTAGCAAATTACAGACTTGTGAGGCAGCATCTAAACAACTTCTGTTTTAGGCACATTACACTATAACTTTATAGCACTTAATAAATGAATGTGTTTTGGGTCTATATTCTGGCCATACTCTGAACATTGAGTAAAGAATAAATAGGAAGATTAAAATCAGTAGTTCACATCTACTGTCTCACATAAAAGGGGAAAAAAAGATACAAGTTAAACTGCATATAGAAGAAGTCCTCGTGAAATGATTGGGAGCTGCCTGAAGTTTTGCCTTCTGGAATACATCAGGAATGGAACCACATTGTCTATTTTATAAATTACTTCATGCTTTATCAAGTCTTTATAATTGGGATGAGAAGATGAATAGATTCATTGTGCATAATTTCTGTCATTACTGTTTATAAACATAGATAATTGTAGCCCCTAGGACAGTCTGAGTGCAATATGTGGTCCAAAATATAAATTAACAAATTAGAAAAAAACCCACAAGTGGTTGTTTCCTCAGCAGTCTTTCAGTTGTAGAGAATACTGAAATTGTGATACTTAGCAAA
This sequence comes from Pseudoxenodon macrops, assembly GCA_032467955.1. Classification (NCBI taxonomy): domain Eukaryota; kingdom Metazoa; phylum Chordata; class Lepidosauria; order Squamata; family Pseudoxenodontidae; genus Pseudoxenodon; species Pseudoxenodon macrops. Next base: position 10,994 of record JANHFT010008161.1, on the reverse strand, counting down.
GGTAGTCCTCAACTTACAATGATAATGGAGCTAGCCAATTATGTCATAGGTCACAGCAGTCATAAAGCGGGCCCTCACATGACTGACCCGATTTTATGATCTTTTTTTGTGATGGTTGTTAAGCAAACCCCATACTTATGAAGTGACTGCTGCAGTTGTTAAATGACCGCCAATGAATTTATTGTTTGCTGTTGGACATTTTGCTGAAAATCAGAAGTAAATTTCCCTTTTTCAGCAAAAACATCATGAATTGGGGTCATATGACCGCAGAATGCTGCAAAGAGCCATAATTGTGGGCGAGTTTCCAAGCTCCCAAAATGCAGTCACATGACTGGGGGTGGTGATGGAAGCAGAACTGGGTTGTAAGTACCTTTTGGGGGGAGGGGGTTTCTGGTGTAACTTTGAATGATCACTAAGTAAACAGGTCATTAGTTGAGGATTGCCTATGTAAAGATTTTATTTTATTTTTAAAAAACAGGATTAAGCGATCATCGTGAGTTTTCAGATCTAAATATTTTTCATTTGATTTCAGTAAAGTTCATCACACCTTGACTATCTCTGTTGCCAGGTAGTAATGGAAATGGAAACTGAATTCATTTCAAATTGGAGCTTGAGTTTAGCTGTTTATAGTGCATTCAGTCTGTTTTGTTAAGGAGGTTTTTAAGAAATGCTACCGGCTGTTGTGTGAATTACTTTATTTGCTCTAACTTACTTTTATACCTTTATTCAGTTATGTTCATATCTGATAATGAGAGTTTCAATCCTTCACTGTGGGAGGAGCAAAGGAAGCAGCGTGCACAGGTGGCTTTTGAATGTGATGAAGATAAAGATGAAAGAGAGGCACCGCCTAGAGTATGTATTTGCTTTATCCTGCCTTTATCCTGCCTTTAGCTTTATCCTTTACAGATGAACCACAAGCTACTTTGGATGTAATATTTTGCTGAGATGTATAATCTGTCATGCAGATCCTATTTGATCTGATGGGGTGGGCAGATTATCTTAAGAGAGGTGGCCCTACACATAACCTGCTCTGATGTCCTGTAGAGCTTTAAATGTGATACCAGCACCTTACATTGTACCTGGAAGAAAACTTGGAGCCAGTGCAGCTTGCATATCAGGCATGTAACATGAGCAAACTGAGGGCTGGTGGCCAGCACTTCTGGATGGACTTCAAAGGCAGCTCCAAGTATAGCACATTACAGTAGTCCAGATGGATCACTGGTCAACAACAAATTCGTTGTCTGCGTTTTTTCAGATGAATCTGATGCGCTGAATCCAAATATCACATTGGTTTTGCTCAATCGGGTCAAGTTTTTGAGCTATGGCCACATGTTGGTTTTTTACGTTTTTGCTCACATGGACGCTTGTGTGGAGCATTTTAGCAGAAGTTGGTGGGGGTAAAATGCCATCACTGGCCAACAATTTTTTACTTTTTGAATGTTGTCTAGAGTTCTACAACTGATTTAGGGTATTTTTGCACTGCTGAATCAGGAAATGGCATCCGTTTCTCTCCATCAGGTCAGGTTTTTGTGCTACGTT
>JANHFT010008159.1:0-11673 GCA_032467955.1 Pseudoxenodon macrops | reverse complement strand
TATTGCTCTTATGTAAGTATTTGTGTACCTCTTTTATTGTTTTGTGTATAATAATTGGTATATCTTCTTTTTGTAGGAAATTATGTCAAAGAAGTGATGTTGACTTGGTCACGCCCACCCACCTAGTCACATGACTGCCAAGTCATGCCCACCAAGTCATGCCCATAGAGCGAGTATGGAAAAAATTTGAATTTCACCCCTGACATAAATGTACATAGAATTTAATTGTATTTAGTACTTAATGAAATAAGATCAAGCTTCATTTTTCTCCCTGCTCTATTCACAATCATTTTGGACCTATGGATACTCCTTCCGTTTACCATACCACTCTAAAGTCAAACACAATTTTCAACCTAGAAAAAAGAGCAAAACTCTACTCTAAGATATAATAAAGACTATTATTATTTTTTCTTCTTCTTTGCACTGTTTTCCACAAAGCATGTTCCCTTTATCACTGACTGCTATTCTGTGCCATCAATGCAACGTTTTGAACAAAAGAAGATAGCAAAATAGTGCTAAGCTACAGTACTTACTTTTCAAACAAACAGTCCAAAGCAAAGCAACAGCTTCTTAATGTTATTTCAAGAGTAACTTTTACATTAATAGTTGTGGCATAAGAGAAAACTGTCACTTAGTGGACTATAAGCATGTGGACAGAATAAAGGCCCAGCTATCAGGCACCCAGAAGCAGCCCAAAACACATGTAAAATACATTTACTGTATTTGTATCCAGATAAAAAGTACTCATACAATTATTAGGGCAGATTATACTGACCTTACGTTCTGCTGTGTTGTGCAAACTTGAACATTATCCTTAAGCTTCCTGTAGCTCAGTGGTCGCACAGAGTCCAGATAGAGATTTGTTAAAGCAATATGCTTGCCAAATAAATTAGGTTGGAAATCTTTGTGTTCAGCACTCCCTCTTATATACACTGATAAAATGGGAAAACACAAAGAGAAATTTCAGGCTTTGAGGGCAAAGGGAAAATTACTTCAAAAATGTGACTTGGAGTTCAGGGCTTCGGTTGTAGCTGAAGACTTTTTAAGCTACAATTTCAGGAACGGAAATCATGGGAAGTAAAACTTTATAGGCCAAGAGAACGCTCGGCATTTTCAAAATAGGTTGAGCAAGAAGCCTGTTTTTTTTTTTTAGTAAGCAGCTTCAATTAAAATGTGTTGCCGCGGCCATTATTGACAAACTCTTATCTAGGTCAAAACTATCTCTATATTCTCACTGTAAATAATTTTCACTCTCCTATTTTGCTTCTTGCAACTTGTTTCCTAAGAGAAGAGATGGAAAACCATTTAATTAAATGGACTTGCGTAGGGAAATAACTGAACTCTTTTTACATGGTCTAGTACCTTTGCTGATCAATTATGGTCGCTATGAAAATAAGGGACAAAGGACTGCAATTAGTTGTATATATTTAGTTAACCCTTGACTGTGTAATGTTTGTCTAAGTATCCGGATAACATGCTGATTAGTGTTAATTTGTGTTAGATTTTGCAGCAAACATTCAGACAAATCCCACTTATGAGTAAACATATTCTTCTATAGGGTGTGAAGGAAACCAATGTTGGGATGTGTGGAGAAGGTTGTCTCTGCCCTCTTTTGCCTCTTTCCCCAAGGCAGAATTATAGGACTTAATGTCTGAATTACTTCTTAAAACTATTAGCAAGAAGATTTTTTTGGGGGAAAGATTGTCAGCAAATAAAGATTTTAAGCTTCATTTGCCATGCCCTGAGAAATTAATTTTCAAACCTGGGGAGAGCCAGGTTCCTTAATCATCTTTAAAATGAAATGAGTGAAAGGAAAGAAAGCTTGAGTTAAGAAGCAAAAATTTGGCAGAGAAGACAAATTGTCAGATGTTCTGGTCCTTGGATGAAACATACTGAAAATGTAAAAAGCCTTTAAAAAAAGAAACACAAGCGCACACACAATCTGCAACATGTTAATAACTGCACTGTGAAGGGCTTATTTAAAAATGTCTGTACATAAAGAAGAAAGTTCACGATATCTTTTAATTACTGTGAAGAATCCATGCCTTATAGCATTTCAACTGAAAGATGGCACTTTCCAGCAGCAGGAAAATATCGGAAATCATGCTGAGATAATGCTGATTTAAAATAAACTCTGCCATATTTGAATTACCAACAAGGAAACATTTTAATAAGAAATTGTCTGCTACTCATGAGATTGAGATTAAATTGGATGCTTCCATTCAAGAGCTGGTCAGGCCCTATATTATGGCAGCTTCTGTTTCTCCTTGCAATATAACATTATGGCCCATTTCTCCTCTAAGCTGATGGAATGTTCAAGCAGATAGTTTGCAAGTTTCAGATGCAAAACTATTTCATTACTTTTAAGCTTTCAAGGTGAAGCTTATAGTGAAGCTTATAGGAATGCAAGTATTCTATTTACAGACCCTTTTAGGTAGTTTGTTTATATGTCCTGACTGGCTCAAGGTTGACTCAGCCTTCCATCCTTCCGAGATCGGTAAAATGAAGACCTAACTTGTTGGCGGTAATAGGCTGACTCTGTAAACTACTTAGAGAGGGCTGTGGAGCACTATGAAGCATTATGCAGGTCTAAATGCTATTGCTATATTGTTTCTAGAATCAACATTCATAGTCCTGTACAGTTGACTTTTTAACCCCCTAATCATAACAGTGTAATAGAGATAAATCTTTATGCATAAAAGTAAATGGTCAATATGTGGTGGTTAAATGGCAATAAATAAATATTTATTTACTTAAATTTATTGACTGCCCAACCCTAGTGTAGGCAGGAAGTACACAAAACTAGGAAAAACACGAAAACAACTAAATGCATTGAATCATACAGACAGTCCAGGCTAAAATAACCTAAGAGATGGCAAAAACAACAATGCCAAACAGCGGACATTGAACAACTTATAAATATCAGCCCCAGGCTTGGGACCACAGCCAACTATTCAAATTTTTCAGAACCCCAGGAGAGAAAGTGTTGTCCTTATCTCTCAAGGGATGGCTGTCCTAAATGTTGGAGGCTGCAATAGAAAGGGAACACTTCTAGGTCCCACAAGATGGCAGTGTTTAATGGAGGGGACCTAGAGTGCACCCACTCTGCTTAATCATAATGGGCAAGCAGAAACTATTGGAGATAAGCAATCGCTCAGATATCCAGGCCCTATGCCATGCATAGCTTTATAGGCAATAACTAGCACCTTGAATTGTACTCAGAAGCCCAAGTGGCAGCCAATGTAGTGACTGTAGCCATTGTAACACATGGGTACATCAAGAGCAGTGGTGGGTTGCTCCCAGTTTGCAGCGGTTCGGATGAACCATTAGTGGCGATGATCACCTAATAGAGAACCGGTTCCTCCCGACGTTAAGATTGGGCCACCCGCCCGCCTGGAGTCCTTTCTATTCTTTATCTCAGCTGATTAATGTGGCAGAGTGGATTGACGCAGGAATCAGCTGTGCTGTCCCGAGTAGAAACGGGGAAGTGAACAGTTTTTGGAAAGTGCGCACATGCATGTAGTGCTTGTTTGGCGCAAGCACAAAGCATGAAGTACACGCACAAAGTGCGCGATGACCAAAATGGTAGTAAAACCGGGAGGAACCCACCACTGATCAAGAGGTACCTATTATAGCTTGTTTCGCTGCATTTTGAACCAGCTGCAGATTCTGGTGGTCTTCCAGGGCAACTCCATGAAGAGTCATTGCAATAATCTAATTGTGAGGTGACCAGAATAGGATTGTTTGAAGACCTCATGATCAAAGAAAGCATATTTTGTCTGCCAGACCACATGAATATTCCTCACCATGGCCCTGGAGAAAATCCTGTGGCCCGGACTCTCCAGAATAGGGAGTAGTCACCCTGAACAGGGCCATTACATAATAAGGGTGAAGAAATGGCAGCATGTTTTATCATGAACGTTTTGCAGTAGGTAGCGATGCAACCAGGAGCTTTTCTCAAATTAAATAAACCTTCATGCAACTTGGCCATTTTGAATTAAAGGGCTTGTAGAGCAATAGTAGGACTATTTTGTGTTTTATGACAACCTTGAGAGCCATCAGCTAAAGTTTGCAAAACAATAACTCAGGTTGATGGATAAACAGAGCAGGATACCTCTGAGAATATGCTCACCCCAGGAATTCGTAATCAGTATTTGTCTCAAAGTTACAAAACTGCTGTGGTTTTTCTCCAAGCGATATTTTTCATCAACTAACACTGAGAAGAGGGGGAGGAATGGGGTGCCTATTGTGCATTGCCAGGCTATTAGGAGTCAGACACCTTGACAGTTTGTTCCAAAACATCTAAAGATCTACTACGGTACTACCTATCCCTGTTGTAGCCTCTTCTGTTCACATGTGTACAATATTCCTAGGGAGAGAATACACAGAGGAGTTTATTAGTAGAACTCCAACATTATATCTGAATGGTGCCCCAATCAGTAGGTAATGTATTGAAAACTGATTGAGAACACAAGGCAATCCATTCCTTTGAGAAGAAGGGAAAAGTCCTCTGAGTAGCAGTTACTTGATCGAAGGCTACCTTTCAAAAACACAGAAGGTGAATCTGCCAATTTTAATAGATGGAAATATGAGGATTGTTTTTGACAAAGCTATTCACCTAGTTCAGGGGTTGGCAACCTTAAACACTCAAAGAGCCACAAAGGTGCTAATCCGAAGCCCTCCATTCAATTCTGGAACCAACCAGAAGTCTAGTTCCCCCCACCATAGAGTCTCCTCCTAGCGTGGCATCCTTTTTCCTCTGCCGACCAGAAGTCTGGTTCCCCCACCATAGAGTCTCCTCCTAGTGCAAAGTCCTTTTTCTTTTACTGTCCTAACTGAAAGCCCTATCAATGGTGGAGCCGACCGGTGACAGGGAGCCTCAGCAGAGGGATGAAAGAGCCACATGCAGCTCCAGAGCCGCAGGTTGCTGACCCCTGACCTAGTTTAAATAAAAAAACAGTAGGCAATGAAAGGAAGAAACATATAAGAATCTAGTATTTCTCACAATGAAATAATAGAAAATACTTATAGCTCGGGTTTTAGAGATCAGCAGTGGTTTGCTCTCCAAGCTTGTTTCAATTTAGTTTTCGAATGTTTCATTACCAAACTAAGTAACATTATCAGCAGGATTTTCTTATCCTATTCTCCTTAGCTTATAAATGTCTTGTGTGCCAGATTGGTCCGTTGGTCAGGTAATTGGTTGTTCGTTTGGAGCTATATTTAAATTCTGAGCAGCTGATTGGTTCCCTCATTGATTGGTCGTTCAAATGATCTGGTTTCTTACGTATTCATATGCTGGATCTACACACCATCTACTCAACAACGTATTCACCGGGATCGACTCCCCTTCCTAGATATTGACATAACGAGACAAGATAATGGTGAATTAACAACTTGAGCATACCGAAAATCCACACACAGAGACTAGATTCTAAATTTCACAAGCAACCACCCCACTGCACGTAAACAGAGCTGCATCCAGACCCTTTTCAAAAGAGGAAAAAAAGACACTGCAGCACCAAGTCATTAAGAAAAGCAGAAAAGAAACAAACACCTTTTCAGTGTTTTCCTCTGCAATGGCTATCCAGAAAATTTCATAATACAGTGCTTGTCATCCAAACTCCGACAAAATACACAGCCAAACACAACACAAAAACAAGTCCTGCCATTCATCAAGGGAACATCCGAAATGACTGACAGAATACTGCAACCCCTAGGAATAATGATAGCTCACAAGCCCGCATTTGCACTCAGAAAAGAGCTATCTCAAGTCAAAGACAAAGTTCAGAAGACAGACAACAACAACAACAACACAGTACACAAAATCAATTGCAACAATTGTAACTAATTCTATGTGGGACAAACAGGAAGGCAATTGACAACAAGGGTTCGCGAACTAGATAATTAAATGGCGCGACAAAAATCACTGATCTCAAACCACATTGATAATAATACCAGTTCAATTGGAAAGGAACAAAAAATCATTGGCCATGCCAGCACTTGCCACACACGTGAATTTATTGAAGCCTGATATTCTACCAAAGGACCAATTAAGAAGCATATTGAACTAGATCAGGGGTGTCAAACTCAAGGCCCATGGGCCGGATGTGGCCGCCCTGGAAACAGTAAAAGGACTGGCCCATGGTGCCTCTGGCAGAGAAAATGGAGCTCAGGGAGGCACAACCACCTCCTGAAGACCTCTGGCAGTGAAAATGGAACCCAGGGAGTGATGCCAAGTTGCCCACACCAACTCCAGACACACACACCCTGCATCAAGCAAAACCCTGATGTGGCCCTCAATGAAATTGAGTTTGACACCCCGATCTAGATCCAGCATACGAATATGTAAGAAACCAGATTGTTCGAATGAGCAATCAACAAGAGAACCAATCAACTGCTCAGAATTTAAATATAGTTCTAAACCAGGGGTGTCAAATCAAGGCTCGTGGGCTGGATCCAGGCCACAGAGTGCTTAGATCTGGCCCGTGGACCCCCCGGGCATAGCGAAGGTCTGGCCCATGGTGTCTCTGCCAGCAAAAATGGTGTTTGGGGGAGGGGGGGCTGCATGTAGCCCTTGCGAGCTCCATTTTTGGCTGTGATGGCCTCTTGCAGCCCTCTGCCAGCAAAAACGGAGGTTGGAGGGGACTCCATTTTCACTGGCAGAGGGTTACAGGAGGCCACCATGGCCAAAAATAGAGCTTGGGGATTCATTTTAGCTGGCAGAGTGCTTAGGCCACAAGCATCTCTGACATGAGTGACCACATCCACTCTGGCCATGCTGGTCAAGCTGGGCACGCCCACTTTAGCCATGCCCACCCCAGCCCCCTGAGTTCAAACACAACCCTAATGCAGTCCTCAATGAAATTGAATTTGACACCCCTGCTCTAAACGAACAACGAATCGCACAACCAACTGACCAAACTGCCAAACAAGGCATTTATAAGCTAAGGATACTAAAACAAGAAAATCCTGCTAATGATGTTACTTAGTCTGATAACAAAACATTCAGAAACTAAATTGAAACGCGCTTGGAGAGCAAACTACTGCCAACATTTCACTATATTACTTGTTGAGTGCAATATGCTGACTCTTAATCACTTAGAGAGGACTGTGAAGTAGTATATAAGTCTAAGTGCTATTGCTATTATGCAGTCTTATGAATGAAACCTCTCATAAATGGGAGCTGGAGAAAACAGATTATTTCATCCTATATGTGGTGGGTTGCTCAGAGTTACTGAGCAACTAAAATACATTTTACAAAATCAGAAGTGAAGGAAGTTGAAAGGAAATATATATTTTTTCTAGTGTGGTCATCATTTCCTGCTGGAACTGTGTCTAAAAGAGAGAGAAAAACATGACACTAAGGTAGAAGAGGTCACTCTCTGAATTCCTCCAAATATTGCTCCCATAAGATAATGTTTAATTTGATTAATGAGAAAATTGATTAAATACTTTGGTATGATTACATTAACTGCATCTAATGAATTATGCAAACTTTCAGAAGAGGGGCTTTCCAACTTAAGGGAAATCACCTGTCTTTGACTCATTAAAGCAACTGTATCATGTCTCGGATTGTTTGCGGCTGATTCATAAATTGCTCCCCATTGACTCGGTGCCCATACATTGTCACTTGGCTTTCTCAGGAAGGGGTGGTAGTGAGAAGAAGATTGACTAGGCAAACACATACAACGCAGAGTATGAGAGAGCTTATGCAGCAGCCATGCAAGCCTAAAAAAGATGTAACTACTTTAATGATCTGGAGAGAAATATAGCCTCTTACGCATTGTGAAACACTTCTTTCCAAAGGTTTTTGGAAAGTAGCTTTACTACTTATCTTGTTTTAGTTTATTTTTAATAAAACCAAAACTTGTATATATCTCTATCTATCTACAAAGCTTTCCTGAGATCGTAGTTTCCTCTGAACTCCGTCCCATTTCTAGAAACATTTCTGGCTCCATGGTACTTCATGACCCCCAATCCTTTTCTCTGACTCTGTTTCTCCTTCATCTTATTTGTATTTTAAGAAAGTGAATGTAAGCACTCCTAATTTACCATTTTTTCCTCTACATTCTCTGTAGTACCAAATGCTATGCAGGCAGGTAAAAAATAAAGAAGTACCATTCTTAAAAGTATATATTTTTTTATCTTCCTATGAGTGGCCTTGAAAATCAATCTTGTAGAAAGATTGAGTACACAGTTGAACAATACAGTAAAAAGGGTTTTACTGTAATATGCTTGGCTCACATCAGATGCAGCATTTATGGTGATGGATAAACTTTTCAGCGCTACCTCTTTTCCTGTCTCTTTCATTGTGCAGATGACAAGCTTTTTGGCAGCAGCATTTAGTTTTCAGAATACCTGCTGCTATTTGAATTAAACAAAAATCTTTTGAAATCCTCTTTTGTTTGTCATTTTGAAAAGTGCGGAAGATTTCATGGGGGCAGGCTGGCGATTCCTGTATTAAAGCCTTTCCTAACTAAGGGTGTCTACAAGGTTGGGTAGCTGGAAATTAAATAAGCCATGATGGTGGTTGCATTTAAAGCTCGGTCTCTTTTTAACAAGGGTCTCATCCACATTAAAATTGTATGGTTCCCTTGTCTTAACATATTATTCCTTATTCCTTATACTGTCTATAATACATTACATATTTAGTATAATAACTAAAATCATCACAGCTCTAATTTCCTCACTTTTAGCTCACCTCTAATATACATCCTTTTGCTTCTTATTTCTGTCCTCTAACCATTTGTATAGTTTATTCCACATTAGGTAACATTCCATTTCTTCCTTTCCCCTTATTTCCTTAGTCAATTTATCCATCTCTGCACATTCTAAATTTTTTCTTATTATTTCTTCATCTTTTGGTGTGCCCTCATTTTTCCAATATTGTGCATAGATTATCCTCAAAATGTAAATGAATGTAAAATGTAATATGTAAATGGTTAAGGGGGGAAATTCAAAATGTTGATACATACTGATACGGACATGGTGTAAAAAGGGGAAATTAATCCCCCACTGCTTTGTTTTATATTTGTTTTTGTATGTGTATTTGGAAGGATGGAAAAGCTGAGTCAACCTTGAGCCCGTGAGACTCGAAATGCCAAACTGCTGGCAGCCAGCTGTCAGCAGAATTAGCCTGCAATACTGCATTCTAACCACTGTGCCACCACAACTCAGTGGTTGGATAAGATGAGGCATTTCCAGCTGAACAAGGATGCTCCCTTTACAGGAAAATTGGTATTGACTCCATTCTTTCTTCTTCTTTGCAGAGTCACAGTGCACACTCTGTGGTGAACCTGAAGGTGAGTCCTGTAATTTCATCATTTCCAAAGTTAATTGTGTTGTCTAACATATATGAACTGCTGAACCCGTTAGCATGTGTTGCCTGGTGGAAACAGGTTGAACATGGCATTAGACGTCACATTCTTTAGAATAGGATAGTTATGGGAAATGTTAAGAAGGTTGTTAAATGTCATCGAATGAACTTAACTGAATTAAATTAGTACTAAAAGAACCTTTATTTATCTATTTTTTAAAAATGTTATTATTAAACAATTTTATTTGGCCATCCAGCAGATACACAGGTGATTCCAAGCAACTTACAGCATTTAAAAACTACAACATAAAAACCACCTCCAATTTTCGTCCTCCATTTTTCAGTAGAAACATTGGCCATTGTTTGCGACAATTCTGGAGAAACACAAGTTCCCCATCGCTCTAATTCTTTATTCCACTCATATTTTTTATCTCAATCAACTTTCTATGGATGCAACCAACCTCATAACTAACTAGGAAACTGTCAAAATCTATTATGAACAGTGTACTATTATATTAAAAATATTGAATATAGTCTTAAATTTAGAGATGAATAATATAATCTCAAATTGTGGAATATCTAACTACGGTATGGTATATATATATTTGTGATACTGTATTTTGATAAATATAGAATTATTCTGATTATATTAGTACTGATAGTCTATTCAAAACATATTAGAACCCTGTGATAATAGAAGTCACATTGCATGACCTGACATAAAGTACAGGTGTGTGTGAGGTAAAGGAATCAGAGATGTGAATCAGAAACCTAAACTCACATATTATATTCTAGTTTCCATGTATTTTTATGCTGGTTTTTAAATAGTTCGATGGAAACTAACACTATACTATTTCAGGTAACATCATTTTCTGTGCCATCTGTGTATAGCATTATCCTGATGTTTCTGAAAAACTTCACTATTTGGTTCTTTAAATTAAGAATATGGGCAGCGATTCAAGGAAAATATCTCATATATGCCATAGGTTGTACTTAGTAGGGCTTGATTTCCACATGAGTGGCTTTAAACTGCTCTAGTGTTTTAGCATTACCTCCAAGGCTAAAAGAAGTCAAGCAGAGGCACATAAGGAACATAGAAGTAGCCCCACCAAAGTAATTCAACCCTTACTGAAGCATGGATTAACGCTTCATAATTCTTGGCAATGAGGATCTCTGTAATTTATTTGGTAATTTTGTCTGCTCTAAGAAGGCACAGTATTCCAACTCAATATAAAATGAGTTAAAAATGGGATTTTGAAAAAGGAGGTGCAATTTTTGTGAAATAAATATTTGCCCAGCTTATGGGCAATTTGATTTGTTAGCTATGAATGGAGGTACTGTTTTAATTCACAGAGATTTTGATACTCAGTTGAAAAATAAAGGGAAAAATTACTGGATGCCAATCTCTCTGCTGATATAACTAAATTCCGCTGATACTTTTTCTGCTTTACTTTTCTGCCTGGCTAACCAAACTTCACTGGTTCAAAGCTAGCAGGGACCGCCAACATAATATAAGTCAGAATTGTTACACTAAAGCCAAAATAGGAGGGGAAGGAAGGACTAAAGGGATAAAGGAAATTAGATAATTAGCTTAATGTCTATTGTGTGTAAATTAATGGGAATATTAAACAAAAAATAATCATGCCAATAGTAGAGCAACTCTTGTGGAAGAAGAAATCAGTCCAGTTTCTGCAAAGGTAAGTCTTATGTTATCAATACTCTTGATATCTTTAGAGTGGCAATAAATAGTAAGTAAGGGTGACTCAATAGATATACTCTGCAGCTTTCAGAAAGCTCTTGACTAAAGGACAATGCTTTTATGCTAACCGACATAGAGATAAGACTCTTACCACCATCAAGCCTTGACAAGAAGGAGGAGAGAGAGGATGAAAGGTTTCATTCTATGGGCTGATACCCCCAAGAAACTAAATGTGCTTTGTTGCTGTTGCTAGAGGATCCATAAAAGCAAAGGCTGCAGCCACGGTGGAAGAAAAGCTAGAGATAAACAAGGGGTCCATTTCCTATAACTTGCTGTTTTGCTGTGTGGTACCAATAACCCTGTAAGATGCAATTTTCCCAAGAGTTGTTTTATTGTCAAGAATCAATCAAAGCAGAGCAGAGCAGAGGAGAGGAGTTGGAAGAGGTTTTGGAGGTTTTCTAGTCCAACTCCCAGCTTAGACAGGAAACCCTATACTATTTCAAGCAAATGGTTGTCCAATCTCTTTTAAAAACTTCCACTGTTCACAACATCTGGAGGCAAGTTGTTCCACTTATTAATTATTCTGTCAGGAAATTTCTCCTTAGTTCTAGGTTGCTTCTCTCCTTGATTAGTTTCCACCCATTGCTTCTTGTCCTGC
>JANHFT010008158.1:19222-30638 GCA_032467955.1 Pseudoxenodon macrops | reverse complement strand
CCGGAGACCGTCCGCACGCCCCGGCTGACCACGCCTTCTTCGATTTCAGTGCATTCTAAAGGATCATATCCTGAACCTTTGTGCATGACATATTATTCCAAAATAGTTTAATAATTTAACCTGTCCACCTATGAAATGCTGGGTAGTTTGCAAAGATAATTGATCCCTTGAATTTCCTCTGTGAAGAACTCTGCAGGGAATTGAAAAAATCTCCTCAGCCTGCCAAAATTGCATAATGATGGGCATACAGAAAAGTCAAAATGTGTCATTTTTCTGATGGTGGTGGTAGGGTAATTTGCCAATTTATCTAGAACTGACACTAGACTTATATAAGGATTAAACAAAAACAGGGCCAATACACAGCTCTGACTAACTCCTTTACCTGTTGACATTTTCCTTGTATAATGGTCCTGTGTGGAACACCAGATTTTTATTCTTGACTTATCTAAAGTGTTCGCAAAAGTAGAGTACACAGTGGTTAGAATACAGTACTGCAGGTTAATTCTGCTAACTGCCAACTGGCATCAATTTGGCAGTTCGATTCTCACCGGCTCAAGGTTGACTCAGCCTTACATCCTTCTAAGGTTGGTAAAATGAGGACCCAGATTGTTAGGTGCAATATGCTAAGTCTTTAAACCACTTAGAGGGCTGTAAGGCACTTTGAAGTGATATATAAGTCTAAGTGCTAAGTGCTAAAAGTAAAACTCAATTCTATCAGTGGGTTTTTTTGTGTCTATGACCTTGGCAAGGAGAAATAGAAAAACATTTAGCTTGTCTGAGTTAGTCCAGAAGAATCAATTCCAGTTCCATTAATTATGGCAGTGATTGACAAATGGGTCAGGCTGCTACTAATCACAGCTTGGCCGCCAAACTGTTGGAAATAGTTGTTGATAAGAGAAGACAGCTGAGAGTAGGAATGAATATATCCTAGTAAGCTAATAAAACAAAGAGATGACTAATGCACAAAGACAAATATTAATCTATGTGCCTCATTGATAAAACATGCATGCATCATTGCTCCCTGTTTTTCAGTGATTGCTTTATACACTTATGCTACAGAAGATCAATTCTGAAAAGCATCATTGCTATAGGTTCAACACATGGGAACTTATGAGAAGCCGCTATTCTCTCTTAATTGTGCTGTGGGCATAAGAGACATCTCCATCTTACAGTCCAGTAGACTGCAACTAAAAGGCTAGTTCTACATGCAATTGCTCCCCTCTGAGCTTTGGTCTGACAGTGGAGAGCTCCAGATCATGTGGAACTATTTATGTGTACTCTACATGAAATCTCCCGACCTCTAGGCACTCTTGCCACAAACATGAAAGCATCTCTTTCTGGAAAACTCTTTTTAGAATCACAGCATATCTTCAGTGGCTGATGAAAGCAAGCATTTGCTTGCTTAGCAGAATCTATTCTGGCACTTGGATTGCTTAAAGCAATGCTTTCAAGAGGGGAGTAAAAGGAACTAATGTTTTGTGTGGCATAAAACAAAGAGTCTAGCTTTCCTTTGGATCTGAAATGGTCTTTTAATAGCTCACAGAAAGTTTGTGACCCTAATAAAAAATAATCACAGGGAACAATAGCAGATTCAATGAGAAAATTTAATTTTCAACATGCTTCTAACAGAATAATACAAACAAACGTATGGAGCTTAATTTCATTTAAATACAAGTACAGACCATAAATTTAAGATATGCCCCAAAATTGAAGTAATACATTTAGGATGGGTAGGATGGCAGTGTTACAGTGGTTTTAAATAAATTGCAGGCATTATGGCAGAAGCTTAATTACAAAGGCAAAGTTGAATGCTCATAATCCTCATAATTGCATCTGAAAAATGAGCATAGCTATTCTATTTCTACCCAGTGCATGCCAAATATTATATATAAAGTCATGACAAGATAATTAATTAAAGGAATTTGGATGATTCATAAATTGGAGTTTCTCCCCAATTATTTGTATACTATACACTATTTATAGTTCCATAAAGGAGTAGTCACATTAGGAAGGTAAATCCATATTCAAATGGTCCAAACTCTCAAAGATAATTGAGTGTTGTGGCCTTTCAGTCTTAGAGTAAAATTAGTAAACCCAGATTTGCAACAAAGAGTTACCAGGAAAGTTTTGCCACAAGGAGAAAAGGCAGACAATTCCAAACATTCTGGTGAACAAAACTGTATTATTATGAAGCGAACATTCTAGTAGGGAAAATAGATCTGAAGCAGGTTTCCAAACTTTTAGAGAAATGGGGACCTTAAGACCTGACCACCTAAGCCAGGAGTGTCAAACTTGATTTCACTGAGGGCCACATCAGGACTGTATTTCACCTTGGGAGGCTGGGGAGGGCGTGGCCATGATGGGCATCGCCAGCTCAACGTCACTCATGTTGGGGGCGCCTGTGGCGGCCTGAGCCCTCTGCCAGCAAAAATGGAGCTCGGGAGGGCCGCATGCAGCCACAAGCTCGATTTTCGCTGGCAGAGGCATTGCGGGCCGCTCATTCATTGTTTCCAGGACAACCCTGTGGACCAGATCTAAACACCCCATGGGCTGAATCCAGCCCTGGGCCTTGAGTTTGACACCCCTGACCTAAGCTATGTCTTAATAATAAAACAGTTTTGGACCTGGATAAATCAGTGGGAAATCTAATGCTTTTGAAGTGAGAGATTTGAGGGAAGACTTTTCTCCCTGCCTGCCTGTAGCAAATACATTCTCAGAATTTTTCAATTGCCTCACTTCATCCAGGATTTAATGGTTATCCAGGATGTAGTTACTGGCCTGATAAAAATGGTACCAGAAGCATTCTCTGCCCCAGGAAATAGATCTATAATGGGAACTCTCAGAGATCTTTTAACAAGAGGCATTGAAGGATGAAGCGCTAACAGTAAGAGATGATAACATACAGCCCTATGTCATGCTTCTTGGCCTTTCATGCCAGGAGTGAAGTATTTGTAGCTGAGACTGTAAATTGCATCCTGAGGCCCAGCTGGCCAAGGGGAATACTGAGAGGAAGCTGAGCTGAATAATATACAGGGGCTGCCACAATTAAGCTCCAACTAAGCAGCCATTTAAGAAAGACTCTAAATATAAGATTCATATATAACAGTATAGCATAGCATCCCATCCCATCCCATCCTATCTTATCCTATTCTATCTTATCCTATCTCATCTTATAACATCGCATCACATCATATTTTTACATTTTAAAACAATTTTAATTTTAAATGATTTTGGTTTTTAATGTGTAATATAGTACAGTATGGTACAGTCTAGTACTGTATATCCCTTTAATATTTTAGATGAGAAATTATGGTCCAGAAACTAAAGGTGTGATAGCTATTTTATAGCAATTGGCTGGGGCTCAATATCTTTCAGGTTTGGTTGAAAATACTTCAACTTCAAGCATCATTGTTCATATGTCTTAATGAATATTTAGATTTAAAATCTATTTAAACCTGAAAAAGATGAATGACTGCCATTCAGAACATATTTCAGAACATATTAATGCTACTGTATTGTCCTCATGCTGTCTTAACATTTCCTCTTATTTTTGAACAACATCCACACTATATGTTAAGATGCATGCCTAGTCCTATATAGCAAATTCAGAGTCTTATGTTTGTTTTGGTTCAGTTTTGTTTTGTTTTTAATTTGGCCTATAGAATCTATCTTGACTGTAATACACTACAACGGTTTTCTCTCTGCTTCCTACCGTGTTTCCCCGAAAATAATTTTGACCCCCAAAATAAGCGCTTCGCCTTATTTTCAGGGAGGTCTTATTATTTTTGAGGTGCAGAAGGCAGCGAATGTGGTCACCTCATGGCTGCTGCTGTGTTTTGGGGAGGGCTTATTTTGATGGGATGGCTTATTTTAGCGTATGCACTCAAAAGCCTGATTGGGCTTATTATCTGGGGAGGTCTTATTTTCAGGGAAACAGAGAATTATTTCACCAAAAGTTTAAATCTTACATGGGATTCATGTTAGCAACTTAGCTGATGAAAATAATCTTCCAGTAAATGACTGTTGGTCAAGTAAAACAATCCGTGAATAAGAAATAGTTGGATTCCAAATTTACTTTAATTTGAAATTTCAGTTTGAAGAGCAGGTTAATTATATTCTGTGATAATGAGAGACATACTCGGTAGGTATTCAGCAAAGAAACGTGATTCTAACCTCTGCTACCAATAACTTAATTATGTTTTAGTAATTATGTTTTAATTTAAAACCTTACATTTTAAAACTTAAAGCAGGGGAGAATAGAGCTATAAAAAACAAACCAACCAATCCCGTTTTTCCCCTGGATTGAAAATTAAACATACTAAACAAGTATTCTTGCCTCCACACAAGTATTCTTGATTGAAAACAGCTTCCGTTCTCTGTTGTCCAACAATATCAGCAATGCTGGAGACATGAACTTTTTATTTTTAAGCTCTGTGTAGCATCCCCACTCAATTTAGGTTGAGTTTTGGTCTTGCTACAAAGAAATGATGTGATTCATAGAACTTATGGGCAGACAATTCCCCAGGAGAGGGGACTCTTGCTGCATTCCCCCAGTGACTCAGGTTTGTCTAGGCACTGCACAGGTGTGTCTTCATGGGGAACAATGGTTCTATTCTTCTGCACATCACCCACATCTAAAGCAAAGAATAACAATGAAGATGAGGATGTGCTTGTCATTTTTGTATTTTTTCATCTCTGTGAAGGGAGAGAAGCTTTTCCTTCCCCCCCCCAACAAGCTGTAAACAGGCCAATGATTACTTTATGCTCTTTGTTCCTTGATCCCAAGCTTGTCACAAGATTGGTGACAATGACGATGACCATGGGTCAGCTTTAAACTGAGGCTTTGAGAACTGAAAACTATCAGTTTGTTGCAGAAAATCAAATCCAGAAAGCACACAGCACATAGCTAAACTGATTCAGCAGGATTGATTTAAATAAGAAACTTCTTTATATACAAGAATATATACAATACCAACAGAAGAGAACAGTTTCAGTTCAGCTCAGATCAGCAGAAAAGTTCAGACATGTTTACAACTTTAGCACAGAGCTGCAGACTAGTTTAGCACAGACTCAGTTGCCTAAGCCACGCCCAGACTTTTAGCTTAAGTTTCTGTTTCTAAACAGCCTTCATTGGCTGACCTTGTTACCATGTCTCCATTCAGACCCCATTGGCTGATCTATTCCAGTTCATGAATATTCATATTCTGACAAAAATGGTCATAATACTGGAGAGACCATAAATTCTGAAACGGTTCAGTTTATGGATGTGACCAGAGGTGGGTTCCTAACGGTTCTGTCCGGTTCTACCAAACTGTTAGTAACTTACCGGCCCGGTTCGGTAGAACCATTAGTGACCCAGGCCTGCCACACCTCCGAGACTGTTCTTTCAACAGCGCCATAGGCAGCGCCATCTTGGATTTTTTAAAGTACTGCGCATATGCGTGTGCACACAAAGCGTGCACACAGCCGCAGAGCACCCTGAGCAAACCAGCAGTAAGAAGATTTAGAATCCACCTCTAGATGTGACCCTATATTGCCCAGTATATGGGAATCCCATATGGATAAACAACATTTCAGACTCTCAAAAACCTTAAAGAGATCCTTTCCTTAATAAAAAAATTCTTCAATGAAAATGGTTTGTTTCCTAGCATCCCATCTGCAGTTATTTTTCCATTGAATTTATTTTTCCATTGAATATACACTAATGAATAGCGAGGTACAGGACACCTCAAAATAAAGAAGCAGGGAGCAGTGACAAATGTAGGAAGGCACAGAAATACCAAAGGACAAGAGAGGAAGATAGTTTTATTCCTATCTGTTGCTTCAAACTCTCAGGGGACAAGGCTTTAAAACAAATAATGTCTCCCACTGGAGCTTCAGTAGCTCAAACTAGAAACCAGGCAACCATTTTAACAAAAGAGATCAACCAACTCCAGGATTGGAGTTTAATATCCTTTGAGGCTTTAACTCCCTATGCAGCAGACCTGGACCTCTTTAAAGACTGGGGGGAATAGCGGAATGTTCAGTGATGAATTTTCTTCAGCTTTCTACATCTTCTCCACCCAGTGCTTTGAAGCTTTTGGGCACCCCACTTGTGAATACTTACTCCTCAGGGGTTAAGGCTTATTCCTTAGGAGACTAGCATTTCCCCGCATCTCAACCCACGTGTATCTACTGTTTAAACCCCAACTGTGGTTTTTTTTAAATAAGTGGGGAGAGGACATTAAGGCTACTTTATTGAAAAGTGATGAGGCAGTGAAGTAACAGTAGTGGAAAGCAGCTAAATCTCTTTGAGCAGAAAAGTGCCTGCCTGTTCTGAAGGAATCCCTGTGGTCTGAATAAGGCAATTCTAAACCAAATTCATATTTTGTAGAGTGCACTATAAGAAGTACACATATCTGCAGTGTGGATTTCTAGCTTGCTATATAGTCAATATCTCTTCAAGATGGATGGTAGCTGAATTTACTATCCAATAAATGGACAGTTACAGCAAACACACTGCTGCTTCCTTTTTTTACAAAAGTGAGTGCAATTCTCTTCTCCATCTCTATTGTCTACAATTTATTCTCAACTCGAAATTTTATGTAATTAGGGGGGGGGAAATAGTGCTTTCTTGTGCAATATGGATTAGAATAACACTTATCCAATCACCCTTGCAAATGCTTTGCAGTCTTCAGAAAACATGAGTTCCACTGCAGGAGATTGAGGGAGAACTTCCTGCTTATTTTTACAATTGCTTTCCGGAAAGCTTTTGCCTGAAGCTACTCGGGTACACAAACCACATGTTCT
The DNA here is from genome assembly GCA_032467955.1 of Pseudoxenodon macrops. NCBI lineage: Eukaryota > Metazoa > Chordata > Lepidosauria > Squamata > Pseudoxenodontidae > Pseudoxenodon > Pseudoxenodon macrops. The sequence continues at coordinate 23,849 of JANHFT010008158.1, read as the reverse complement.
TTTTATGCATGAGAAAGAAAGCAAAAACAGTTAATCTGTCCATAATGAGTAGCCAGTGTATTTTACATTTTATCACAAATATGCCAAAAATTTGCAGTTGACATACTGCAATCATTGGGCACATTCCACATTACATATGATCTGCCTAAGCATAATTGATTTTCATGTGTTATTCCATTAGTTGTCATTCACAGTTTCAGTAATATGTAATATGGCATACAAACTATACATTCCTGAATGTTATTTTTAAAATGTATGTTAACAAATATTATTTATGTATTCCATTTATAGCTCATTACAGTCCAGGGCTTTCAACATTATACAGAGCAATACATATTTATATAACATAAGGGTTTTCTATGCAGAGCAGCGTGGTGGTCTAGTTGTGAAGATGCTCATCTCCCATTCGGAAGGTTGAAAATTCAATCCTGGGTAGCAGCAGATGTTTCTCTCCTAGGGTGCAAAACAAAAAAAGAATATTTGCTGCGAACTCCACATAGGTGTCAGGAAGGCATCCGGCTCCATCCAGTTGCCCAGATACTCTATCCAATAGGGACTAAAGCAGAAGGTTTAGGTTCCTACCGGTTCTATCTGGTTCTATAGAGTAGTTAGTAACTCCACAGTTACATCATGCAGCCGGTTTGTTTGTTTTTTCAAATTTTTAAATTTTTTATTTTCCATATATATAATTACATATTTTATCTTTACATTTTATATTTCAACCATTTGACATATAATAATTTTTCTCTCTTTACATTTCCAATCTTCTTATTACATTTTAAATTCAAGGTTTCTTTTATACCATCCCACCTTCCAAATGTTTGCAGCCCTCTCCTCTTCCTTCCCTACTTCCCTCCTTCCTCCTCCACCCATTCCTTCTACCTTTCCTCCCTCTCTCTACCTCTCCTCCTTCTCTCCCACCTCCTACTTCCCCCTCTCCTGTCCCTTCCTCTTCTTCCTTCCCTTGCTGCTTCATTTCTTCCTGGGATGGTATTCCAGTAACCCTATGTTTCATTTTTATGATATTGTACATTCCATTGGTTTTTTCATAATTCACTTACCGTATATAAACATTTTAATTCATTGTGTCAAAATCACAATCCTAACTTTCTCATTTCTTAATCACTTTGGATTTATTCATTTCTGTAACTAAAGAGAGATTCTCTTTAATCATTTAGTCCACATTATTTTTTTAGATGCCAAAAAAAGGTTTCCACTATTTGAACTGGTCCCTTCTTTTTAAAGGTGCTGAAAGACATGGACTATTGAGAAAGTTTTCTTCATGGAATCAAATATATCATAAAATGTTCACATTACAGTTAATAGTAATTTGACTAAACTATGTAATATCCAGAGGGGGACAAAACAAATTTATCCATTGTCCCCTCTGTTGTTTATTTTGGTTCTTGAAGCTTTGAAAAGAGACATTAGACAAAATGAGAAGATAATGGATTTAAAAATTAAAAATAGAAGCTTTAAATTGAGAGCATATGCTGATGATTTGGTTTTGATTTTGCAGGAACCCCCTGAAAGGGATTGAACTTTTGATGAAAAAAATATTATTTTGGCATGTTAGGTTTAAGATTAATAACCAGAAAACAAAGATGTTGGTTAAAAATATGACTGCAATAAGATCAAGATGTTTTGATGAAGAAATCTGGTTTTAAAATTGAGAAAAGGGTTGCATATTTGAGGCTTAATTTCACTAATATGAATTATACATTTTCAATTAACTATGTCAAATTATGAAACGAAGCTCCATAATTTAATATCTCTCTATATGAGAGATGGAGAAAAATGCATTTGTCATTGTTGGGAAGCATTTCTGTGATTAAAGTGATTTTTTTTTAACCTTGTTAATGTTATTTTCATATTTTGTTATTTTCATTTCAGACAATATTGAATATTCAGACAATATTCAATATTGATGACTGATGTACCATTTAAGCATTGAGCAAAATGTCTATGGAGATTCTCAGCAGTCATCCAGGTCATGGTTGTCCCAAAGGTGCTTTTATCAAGAGGCAACTGGACTTTCTGGTTTTTCTTTGAAGATGTTTCTTTTTTCATTCAAGAAGGCTTCTTCAGCTCTTGGATGGAAAAGTGTCTTGGATGAGAAGTGAAATGTCTTCAAAGAAAAACCAGAAAGTCCAGTTGCCCTCTTGAATGAAAAACCTTTGGGACTACTTCTTTGAGTTTTTCTATGCTCTAGCTGGTGTCAGCTTCGATGATGTCCAGCCACCATGTTCTTTGATGACCTGGTTTCCTTTTACCGCTGATTCTTCCAAACACAATTGCTGTCCCCAGTGAATTTCTCCAACATGACATGGCCAAAGTAAGTGAGATGTAGATTTGTGATTTTGCCTTCCAGTGACAGATCTGGTGTTATGCTCCAGTCCTTGTTTGTTAGTTGCCTTTATTGCTCAAGGTATATGCAATAGCCTTCTCTGGCACCAAAGCTCAAACAAGTTGTGGTAAGTAGGTAGCTACAGGGAGCACAACAGAGTAGGTTAACCTACATTTGGTTGTTGTTTTTAACATTAGTATAATGTTATAAAAGGATGAGTAAATCAAGAAACATCACAAATGTCATAGGTGGTGTCAAAATATAGAGTTACTGGTCACTGGATACCCGTGTTTCACTACGAAACTATGTGTTCGAGCTTGATAAATTGACAGTTAAAGCTTGAACATTAATGAGTAGTTATGATTGGTCTCTCCTCTCCCCTTCTCTCCCTCAGGCTTGCTCCACAGAAGCCTCTCCTATCCTATCCCGCTTCTCTCCCTCAGGCTGGCCCCATTGACTCTCTCCTATCCTCTTCTCTCCCTCAGACTTGCCCCACAGAGGCCTTTCCTATCTTATCCCCTTCTCTCCCTTTCAGGTGGGAAGGGGGAGTAAAATGTCTAAAATCCCAGCCTGCAGGCCGGATGAGTCACACACTGGCGGTGCCCACACCCAACTGGCAGTTGGAACAGAGTTCTTTTCAGGTGGGGAGGGGGAGTAGAACGTCTAACTCCTTAACATCAGAGCGTGTTAATAATAATAATATAAGATCTGATGGTCATTTCGGAAAATCCTTTCTTAGCGAGCACGTAGAAGCCAAGAGGAACATACGTGCCAAATTTCAAGTTTGTAGGCTTTACGGTTCTGGAGATTTTGTGATGATGCGTGAGTGGTATTCCGCTTTTATATATATATATATATATATAGATTGCCCTTTGTTGCCACATATGGTATTTCTACATAAGCACCCAAGAGTTAATACAATTCCCTAAATAATGTTTTGTGAACAAAATTTTCAGTTCAGTATTACATTTCTTACTTCTGTGAGGGTAACAGTCTTATAACTCCTTGTTTGGATTAGTATTGTTTTAAAAGCAAATGAACAAACTTCTAATGCTATGTGCAGATTTCCTAATCAAAGTGTTTCGTTCATAACCCTTCCTTCCCGCCAATCATTTGTCTTGTACTCATGATTGTATCTTACACAATGGTTGGATTAATCACTTCAAACAGGCTCCTGCAGTAAAAGGCGGCTATAAAGAATGCAAGATGAATTGTTACAGAGCCTAAGAGTTTAGATTTGAGTTCCTATGGCAACCTCAGTTCTGCCCCTCAACTGTGCTCCTACCTGAGGCCTCCTTCAGAGGTGCACAGCAACCTTAATAATAAGTCACCAGCCGGGAAGATGTTGAGTTACAGACTTTGCAGCCTGCTTTATCAAAGGCACCGTTTCAATCAAGCCTTGAAAGAAACACATTCACTGCTTAAAGAAATGGAAACCAAATCAGCAACAAAGCAAAGCATGAATCTTTGTCAGATGAAGGGACCTGAGAGAAGTTTGAAAGATCATCATCCTAGCATTGTTTAACATGCCTTTTTTTCCCTTTGAAAAAAACAAAAAAACCCTAAAATCACTGCTTTTTTTCCCCCACGGGTGAAATCAAATCTAGAAAAGGGAAGCATCGTTGAACTGAGGAAGTCTCCTGAAATCAAAGAATCATAGGGTTGGAAGGGACCTTGAAGGTCTTCTAGTCCAACCCCCCTACTCAAGGGAGGAGTCCTTATCGCATCCCAGACAAATGGCTGTCCAATCTTTCCTTGAAGACCTCCAATTCTGGGAGGCAAGGTATTCCATTAATCGTTCTGACTATCAGGAAATTTCTCCTAAGTTCCAGATTGGATCTCTCTTTAATGAGCTTCCACCCATTGCTTCTTGTCCTGATCTCCGATGCTACGGAGAATAAGTTGACCCCCTGCGACTGCCCCTCAAGTACCAGATGACAGCCATCATGTAACCCAGGGGTCTGCAACCTTAAACACTCAAAGAGCCATTTGGACCCGTTTCTCACAGAAAAGAAAACACCGGGAGCCACAAAATCTGGCTGGGTGTGGCCAACTCAATGTCCCTCACTTCCATCAGTCACATGATCCCCCTAGCCACGCCTACTCAGCCAGTCATTAGGGCAGAGAACTGGTAAAAAACACTGGGAACAACAAAACCCTTTTGACATCTCTCTCTCCCTCTTTTTGTGTGTGTATGTGTGTGCGTCTGTCTGTCTGCCCCGGCCGCTTCTCCATCCCTCGCCGGTGCCCTTACCTTCTCAGGCCAAGCGAGGAGTGACT
>JANHFT010008155.1:272883-292691 GCA_032467955.1 Pseudoxenodon macrops | reverse complement strand
TATTTGAAAGATACCTTAAGATTATGGAAGAAAGAGGAAGGAAGGAAGGAAGGAAGGAAGGAGGGAGGGAGGGAGGGAGGGAAGGAAGGAAGGAAGGAAGAAATGAGTTTATAACCCAATGACCAACGTATTGCACGTTTAAGAAAAAAATCCATCATTTTGTATAACTTATTCTGATTTTCTTTATTTTCTGGTGCGCAAATATTGTGCTAGCTGAATATAAAAGTAGCACAACTTTTGGGTACCCAAAAAAAAAAAAACACGCTACACTATAACAACATCAAGAGTGGTCTTACATCTAAGGAGGGCCCTGAGGATGTCTTTGTTGTCAACTTCAGAAGAAAAGAGAGGAACAGAAGAGGAAACTGGCAGAAGGAATAGATGCCAAAGAGAACTCAAAGGATTAGGTCTGGGCGAGGTGATCGGTATTCGAAAACCGTCTGCCTTCTGGCTCTGATCTAAGGGAATAGGCTGGCAGCCAAGCCAGAGGGCATAACAGCACAAACACACCTTCAGCAGACTGCTGGAGGCTTGCCTCAGTACCTTAAAATTGTACTAGCAATTAGAAATCAAGGTGCACAGCAGCAATAGGCAAAAAGGCTCTGTTTATAAATAAAAAGCCTGGTTTTTACATAATACCTGGACTATTTTTATCTCCCTCATTGCCGCCGCCACCACGAGAATCGCTTTCCTTTTTGCTACTAAGTGCCTTTTTTCCAGGCCCCCAGAGGTAATTCACCGATGCAGCAAAGTTGCGACTACATTGTCCTTACATAGTGTTAATGCTAGCAAGATGAAAGTAAAAAAAAAAACCTTTGAATATATTAATGTTATAACACAGATGTCTTACTTTTCAGGGTCTTTTCTTTTCTTTTTTTTTAGAAATATGGTGTGGTTAATAATGATGCAGATTGTGCTGGACGGATGAGCAGATGAAACAGGGGAATACAGATTACATTTTAAAAAAAGAAACAAAAAAAAACCCCTTCAAAGCTGAAGTTGGCTTCATAATTTAACTTCCATTCTTGTCAGGAGATCATGTTGTTAGGTGTAATTTTAGCCTCACGTTATTCCAAAGCGTTTGTGTATAAATGAACAGCTTTTAATCTAAACAACATTAGTGATTCAGATAACTTGACTAAAGGAAATGGCTGGCAACTCTACATCACGGCAAATAATTAGACATATGTTTGTAACTAACAAAGGTTTTATAAAACCAGTCACATCTTACTTCATACCTCTTCTGGCTTGCACACAATTATGGCCTTGCGCTCAGGTGGAACATTCAGTTTTACTATCTTGGTTAGAAACAGTTGCATTTCCATTATATAGATTGAGAATTTCTTTAATGTTACTATAAAAAAAAGAAAAGAAATAGAAAATAGAGATGAGGCTGAGCAGTTACCATGCACAAGATTTGTGATGCAGATTAAAAGAATAGCCATTAATTGGCAGCAGAAGTGAAGCTATTCCTGGTATGTATAGTTTCTCTGTGTATTATGACATGATGCAACAGCAGTACAGGCTAGAAATGTGCGCTGTCTCCAAATTGTCTTTCATATTAAAACTTTTTCAAAAAACTAAGACCATAAAGTTGTGAACCTAACCCAACAAGGGCATTTGCCAGATAATAAGAAAGGCTGCTACAAATTTGTGTCTGTATAAGACAAAGTGAGAACAATCAACCAATGGAACAGAAGTTGCCTTCAGAAGTTGTGGGAGCTTCATCACTGGAGGCTTTCAAGAAGAGACTGGACTCCCATTTGTCAGAAATGGTGAAGGGTCTCCTGCTTGTGTGTGAGGGGTTGGACTAGATGACCTACAAGGTCCCTTCCAACTCTGTTAATCTGTAAAGTGCATTAATTAAAGTCAGCCAAGATTTGAATGCTTCGCGGTGCTGCAGAAGTAGAGATGCTATCTACAAATATGTTCACGACTTCTTTGTCTATAATGATCCTCTCCATTGTATCATTGCATTTGGAGAGAGCCTGCTTGAGATCGCAGCCCATTTGTGGTAGACAGTATGTTGGCTACAAAGCTGACCTTTCAAATAATGGAACAATATTGGACACACTGTCCTTGGGGGCCATCATCCTGGTCTTCAGAATTTTTTCCTTTATTTGTAGCCAGGCTTTCAGCAATGGTTAATGCATTGTCAGAATGGAGGGTGGCCATCTGATTTTACTTTGGTCTTTGTTTTATTTCTTTGAAATACCCGATTGAAGACATTGCTGTTAGGAAATCCTGCTGTTCACAGCCTGTGGCTTTTCAGGCTGTGATAAGTAATGTTTTCAAGTTTTCTACATATTTCCTATCAGTCTTTCTGCTGATTAAGTTAATGTTGGACCAGTGAAAAGTATACTCATTAAGTCCCTCTCTAATTGTAAATTCACTTCCAGTTTCAAATGTTAATGTAAAAATCTTCAGAAGGCTATCCATAAGTCAACAAGTGACCTTCTCCATCATCATCATTTAACAACCCATAATCGCTTGCGGGGTGGAGTCCGGACAACTGAATGGAGCTAGCAGAGCGTTTAATGGCCAGATGCCTTTCCTGTTGCCAATGCGGAGTTTTGTTCAGCAGAGATATTCTCATTGTGCCCAGAGAGAGAAATATCTGCCTCTACCTAGGATCAAACTCACAGTCTCCTGATTGTGAGGTGAGAGTTCCACCTCTAGGCCACCGCACTACTCTAACCAGTGACCCTCTCCATGCTCCCCCTAAAATATATTTGGCTGGTGAATCCCAGGCAATACACATTCAAAATGCAAAGGTCATGATTGATGGTCAGCTTCCTCAGATAAAACCCCACCGTATTATACTCTTGGTCTTTTGCTAAACTTTAGGTAAGTTGAGCCACCTATGGAATTATCCCTACAATAACTTTTAAAACATTGGTAAAAAGAACAATTTCCCACTGGTTTAACATTTATATCACCACCTCTTAGTATAAGTGTTACATAACCATTTTCAATTCCATACAAGCTTATCCTTATATCTGCTTGGGAGTAAGTAATATTGAACAGAATAATCTCAAGATTTTTGAAAAGCAGCAATTGCCAAACATCTAAAGGAGAAATAAACACACACATTGGTTACTATTAGCGAATGCCAATTAGAATAGCTAATTCCACCTTGTCTAACACATGAATTAATATAGAATCCATTTAAATGTAGCTCATTTATACAGTAGCTAGAAGGACCACACATCCTTTATTATAAAGAAGAGTTCTTTATTTCAGAAAGCTACCCTTTGGTTATACAGTATTTAATTAAATTATTTATTTTCTTGAATTGCTACTGAATTTTCATTTTCCTTATAACCATAAAGATTTTTTTTTAATCCTTAAATACCTCTTTCAGATTTATCCTTTGGTTTTTTCCCCAAGAAAATATAATCACTGTATTTATGTATGTATAGTTAGTGTAACTATATACCGTAAAGAATTTTAGAAGAACAAATGTTGAGAGAAGTGCAGATTTATATAAAATTGCAGACTATTTTATTTGCTAAGCAAATTTTGAAATAGTGCTGCAGTTTAATTTTAAACTTAATTACAATGCATCTTACCTTAGTATGGAAGACTATTTGGATGGCATTTGTCAGCTCAGCCTGCTGTCAAGGTGTGAAGCATTGATGGACAAGCTAAGGCTTTTCTACTTAACTATCCCATGTGTTCCTATTGTAAGGATCACTTTGACTGAGTAACTTCTCAAACAGAAGATTCAATATATTTATTTTCACAGCCTAACTTAAGTCCAGCAGAAAGTAAACTGGCTACTCATCAATCAGAAAATCTACTTATGGATACGTTTTCTCAAAAAACCCAAACCCATAAATCAAGCTGCAGCTTTTTGTAGCTTTGTAAAGGGTGGTGCAGTCACCACATCCGAGATAGTCTTAAGAATCAAAACAAGCAGTCTGATTAATAATGATCACATTTTCAAGAGGGAACTAAATCACAGTTTGTCAGTCTGAGGGTCAGGAATATCCACAGCTAAGAAGTAAGCTGTCTAGAAATAGTTCCCTTCTGAAAGGACTTTAATGATGTCTCTTCTTTTAATTTATCTGCATGTCTTTTACCCAGTATTTTTTTTAATATTTCATAATGCAATTTTGTATCAAAATATGATACAAATAACCCCACATACTCTGCAAAGTGGGACATACGGCCACTTTATTTGCAACCAAGGGAAGTCCATTTAAATGCAGTTTTTGTATAACAGAAGTTCAGTGGGAGTGGTTAGCACTCCTTTTTTATACACAGAACAATAGGAATTGGACTACAACCAGGGTTAAGGGATTTTCTATCACAATTTTCATTTCCCACTATTGTGTATGCCTAATTGCATGGGGAGCTATATTAAGAATCTGTTCTATGCACTATAGAAAGGCACTATTGGATCAAAAGACCAAAAAAAATGAGTTACCTGATTTCAGAATATAAAATCAAAATTTATCACATACCTTTTACTTGCCATTTTAGATTTTATAGATCATCTCAGTTGTAATGCAAATTATATATAAACTGATAAGCTTCAGGGATAAGAACAAAATGCACTAGAACTTTAATCCGTAGAGAGCTAGATAGATAGGTAGATATAGCTATATAGATTGCAGTTTTCTACAACAGTTATTAAATGGTAGTGATCAAATGTTTTCACTAGAATTTGGCTTATAATTCACAAGGGAAGAACACATTTTCCTCACATTTTCTACCACACGGATAAAAAGGTAAATTAAGGTAACATGTACTTAGAATGGGGGGAAAATGAAAGTACACAGATAGAACACAAAAATGTATGCCTCCTTACGCATCTTCTCTTCAGAAAAAAATCAAAAGAGTCATATTTAACCATGGAAATGGTTCAGTGGTAAAGATCAGACAAAACACTTCCAACAAGATAAAATTGAAATACTTTTTGGAAAGCAAGTATTCTGTAGGAAATCTCCCACTTTGTGCTATATTTCAAATTCCTGATAGTAAAGAATTCTCATTCTTAAAAATTCTTTTGACTGTCACTCTCCTATTGGACTTCACTTTATCTGTCTTCTCTTTTTTTTTCTCTCTCTCCTTCAATGCTGATTCCCAATTTCCAGATGTACCTAGAACCTTGTTGCTTCCTTTGGACTTGTCTGACTATCAGTTCCTCAAGCTATTAAGGCAATTGTTATTAGTCTTGTATTCTCCCCTCCAATTCACAGATGCTTCCACATCATGTATGACTTCTTAAACATGCATGAAAACTAAGTTCTTAATAGGACAGCTGACAATATTAGGTCAAATTTAGTTTTTGTGGGACAATGTTCATTAAATTGCAGAACCTTCTCAAAAATAAAGTCCTCTGTGTAGAAGGTTGGTGCCTGTGTATACTTTTTTCTTTCATCTTGAGAACTTAATATTTTACCCTCAGAAGAGTAACTAATAAAATATGACATAATTTACTTTGGAGAAGACATAATGACTGAAAGAATAAAGGGTTTAAAACTTTAAATGCATAGAACTGATAGGATTTTCATTTTCTATGCTGTTCACAGAAATTAGTTATCACCTCCTAGAAAAAAAAACGGTCACAGAATCTAAATTATTGAACATTACTTCTGTGTTTATATGCAATTAATCAAATCAAAACTTTGTTATGGACATAAGGCCAGCAATCAAGTACAAAAATGCTACTAATACTAACATCTTTCAGATGCAAGGAGAGATGGATGTTGCACATGCAGTTATATATTTGGGCAACCTGGGAACAAATATCCAACCAATGGTCATACAAGGAAATCAACAAATAGAAGCTATACTTTCTGCTAGAAAATTTCGTCAGGATAAGATAACACATATGAAAGATTCACCGCAGAGACAGCAGTAAAGGAGCATTTGACTTAAAACTCTACTGATTGGCACAGTCTAATTGATTTCTTTGTGCCTGTAGAATGGGATAATAATGTCATGACTACCATGAGCCAACGGGTTCCTGTTGTTCCTTAATAATTCAGAGGATGGGATGAATGGTGAAATCTCCAGGGCCTTTCTATAAAAACTGAGGTGCAAAGATTGCATTTCTCTGTATAGCACCCTACCAGATGGACAATTTTCTTTACAGATAACTCCTCAAGAGCCCAGAAGGTACTTCTGTGAAAATCTTCTGTCATCAGTAGGAAAATCTTCTGTCCACCATCATTGACTAAAATAGCTGGTAGACGGATATCACAGTCATTATTTACTCGCTAACAGCCTGACAGAGAGAATGAATAATAGCTTGGGGAGGAGAAAGATGGCCAGAGAGGATGCCATGAAAGCTAGACTGAAGGATCAAGGATAAGAGAGGAAAGAAAGAAAGAAAGAAAGAAGACCTTGTAAGTATGCAAAACAAATGTACTAATGATGGAACTGTCATCATATTCAGGGTTTGAAAGTCAGAGAAAAGTTGCTGAATTTTTATTTTCATAATTAGGAGACATGACCCTTCATACTCTAATGCCTATGATAGCAATTATTGGTCTGCTAATCTATACTTGCTGGTTTGGTCTTTTCATATATTTCATAAATTGTTTTCAGCATTAAATATATGACTGCAAAATAATCTATAAAATAAAGTACGGTAGGTTGAAAGTACCCAATGTATCTCTATATCCACAGGAGAATAACTTCATGACATTTCATTTAAGAATAACTGACCAGCAGCTAGAATGACAGAAAGTCACACACACACAAAGGAAGAAAAATATGTATCTGCATTTCCTGTTTCAAAGTTAATAAATCGCTGTACCAGTGTTTTACTTCCAGACAACTTTTGATATATAATTTTATTCCAAAGAATGGACTAAAGTATGAGCGAAGTGAAAGATATAATTAATAATCAAGCAGGAAATGTGAAAATGCAACTTCTCTGTACCTTAAAAGCAGTGAGCAGCCTACCTGGTCCCTTTTGGGCTAAGCTGTTTGATCAGCCTCCTTCAGTCTCTGTGGATGTCCTTATCCTAGTCTAATTGAAGGACCCCTGTTCTCTTTTTATTTTTGCTCTATGAAAAATGCATTGGAGATGTCTTATAATGAACTTTGATATGGCGAAATGATAATAATGTCCTAATTATATATAAAAATGTAATTACACTTGCTACTATTATAGAAAAATTCCCTTTATAATGAAGTGTTATGTTGGAAAAAAAGATTTCATTATAGGTGGATTCCTTTACTTGTTAATTTGGCCTCTGATTCATCACTGTAATATTATTAAAAAAATTGAAGTTACTTTTGATGTTTCTCATTTGTGGTTCATTTCATGGCTCTTGCTTCAAACTTTTTAAAGACATGCTTAAAACCTACCTGCTCTTTCTGTATAAAAAAAAATCTCATTTCTTTCATTAAAGTGAAAGAACATGTACTATGGCAACATTTTTATTGACCACTCACCTTTATGTTTAAAATGTTTTCCCAAGAGGGTGACTGAATAATCATATTTATTGCATAATTAAGGGCTACAAATTGATGGTAAATCAGAATAAATGGGTGATGCTGTCACCAGAAATGAGGCAAGGAAGTTAAAATGTTATTGTTTCACACACTGGAATTATTCAGAGCATGAAATTTAATTTAGTAAGACGACATACTTGAATACTTTCCACTTTGTTATCATCAGAACAATTGTTCTTATAGGCATGAGACTGTCCCGTCCTAACTGTTCAATGTGATTGATTGGGTTTTTCATTTGAGTCTCTCTATCAAATATTTCCTTTATCTGTAATAATCCAAACTTAATAATGTTGGCTTCTCTATAAATGATGTTTCATATTAATGGAACATATAAAATATAATGAGTTTCATTTTTCTAAATGGAGTTTCTTAGCTTCAGACAAAGATACTACATAGCTCCAAAAATTAAATTTATTCTGAAAAATTAGTGCAGCTGATTTTGTTCTGGGATGGGTTTTGATGCAATATAGTTGATGAGAGAGAGAGAAAGAGAGGGAGGGAGATGATATATGATATATATGAATTCTGGAAAGATAAGGAAGCAGAAAGTCCAGAAAAATCTCCTTTTCTTTGACTTCTTGAACATCATTTTGTGCTCTGGAGGGGGAAAAAAGGTAGCTGCAACAGCTTAACACCAGCAATTTAGCACTTAGCTTCTGAATGTGAATTATTATCTCCTTACATCCAGTGTTTGAAATCTGATAACTCTTTGTGTCAACCCTGTGCTTATTTGCAGCAGGAAAAAATATATAAAAATCTTAATTTTATTTTTATAAAATAAAACGACCCAGCAAAAATTAACAGAGCCCTGTTGAAGTCTAACAAAGTTAACACTGAAAAAGCCAAATGCATTCTACTAGAAACATTTTAGACCAAAGTTACTTAATTTTTAGTTGATTCGATTCTGTTAAACTATAGTACGTACAAGTGGCAAATGTGCTGTTACTTTAATCGATACACAAACTATCCGGTTACAAGCAATGATCGTAGAAATGGATCTCCCTGTCTTTTTTGTGCTTCCAGAATTTGCGCCAAAGCTTGGTTGTGAATGGCTGGAACAGATGGAGAGTCTGTCAAGACTCCTTAAGAGGAGGGGAAATTGGCCCCATCAGAACTGGTAGAATCGAAGCATTTCATTTCATTGATACACAGACTGCAGATATCCTCTTATTAGCATGATCTAAGTCACATTAGATCATTTCTTCCTTTTCTTACAGTAGTTTGCTGTACCTTGTGACTACAATCTTCATGGCAACTTTTCCCCCCCTGTAGTTTTACTACAGGCGTTTTCTTCTTTCTTCCCAGCAGTTTAAACCCAATTCTTTAGGGAATGTTGGGATATATGCTAGTATCTAATGCTTTAAATTGTTCATTAGGGGGAGGAAAAGCACACGGGGAAAGGACAGGACAGTGCAGTCTTCAAGGAACTAAGGCTTCCTGTCGCCTTGAATTATTAACCAGGCAGTCTTCCAGTGGCCTTCTCCTGACTGCCCTACACCAGGTGCTGCCTGCCTATTTTTTGCTTGGGAAGCATCTGCTTGCTTGGAGTCTCCCAAGAGCCTCTACAGTCATTTGTTCCATTTAAGACAGTCACTGTCATTATTCTGTGCAACACTTCACAGAAGTAGCTCCTACTAAATGTCTGAACCATCCGAGCAGCACCGGGTGAAGCTGCAGGCTCCATTAATAATGCATCCAGGCTTATCAATACTTAGACAACAAGTATTTAAAAACTTCTTCAGAATGAAGGCTTGTTTTTTTCTTTCTCCAAAACCGCTTAGCTTCATTCTGTCAGTGTCTTGATGCCGACATATCCAAATGACTTCTAAAAACAGGAGGAACAAAAACTGCGTTTGACTTTTTTTTCTCTGGCTTTGGAGCACTTTTGGAGTGGAATAATTATGAAAGCCATCTCTTCTGTTGTACTTCTTTTTCTTCTGTTTTTTTAATGGGTCCTGAGGGGATGTGGGTGCTGTGAGTGGGACTGGTATAGGTTTTTCACATTTTTCAAGCAAAAGACTTTATTTTAATGCAATAGACAGACTCGAGCTTGCAGAATATTTCAAAGTAGTACTATTAATATACATCATAGGCAAGTTTACTGCATATTTAATTTGATGTACACAGTGAAAACTGTGACATATATATTTACGGAAGAGGCTTCAATACATCCTTAGTTTTCTCTCTCTCTGTGTGTGTATATGTGTGTGTATATGTATAGTTTTATAGTCAATGCTTCAGTTGAATGAAATCCAATTGTGTCAGTTCATTACGAGAAGAGCATTCACTAATAGAAAAAAAAATTACATTTCCCAAATTTGCTGGGAGGGTTGGGAAGCCACCCGGGGTAGTTTGTTGGGATATGCAAGATTTATGCAAGGCACCTGGGAGTTCAAAGGAAAGGAAATAGCTACTGGGCAGTGATGAATCTAGTTCTATAGGCATTGTCAACAACACTGATCTCTCCGCCTCCTAATTGGATACCTGTAAAACTGGCACAGCGCTGTTTCTCTGAATACGATCAGCCTTTCACGGCAAAAGATAGTTTAGCTTCCCATTAGCTCGTTAATTAGCCTTGCTATTTAAATGTAAAATAACAACAGGGCCATATTTTTATATTACCTCCGTGCAACTGTATCTTGAAACCATTTACAAAATAAATTATATGAATAAAAACAAGCTGAAACATATAACACCAGGTTCATGGTTGGAGCTAAGCAGAAAAACGAAAGCAAAATACTATATCTATCAACATTTACCTAACAAAGATTTGGGTGAAGAGAACAATTGTCAATAGGTAGCATGGAAGTATATCGCAATATTGTTGAGGGGGAGGAGACGGGACAGCAAACCAGGCAGTAAGCTCCGCTACATCTTAGTATCTGTCACATGACACTCCATATGTGCTGCAGAACATTCCATGATAATCTCAGTTTTTTTTAAACTGTGAAGGTGCTCAGCCAGGTCTTACCTTCTTTGGAGTCTAATGCTACCTAAGCAAACTTGAACCTGATTTAGTATCTAATTGATGAGTGCAGTCATTCCAGCAGTGGTGAAATAAATAGCCAGGGTTCTTCAGTCAGCAATTTGGTAGCCACGCCCTTCAACAGCTATAGCTTCTGAAACAATTACAAAATGATCTTCCAATAGCGCACTCGTTGCCATTGTAGCTGAGTCCGTCCACCTTGGTGCTGATCATTTTCTTCTCTTTCTTTCCACTTTTCCAGTATTAGAACTGAAGTCTGCATAGAGTTTCTGACGTAGGATAATTGAGCCTGGTTATTGGTGCATCAAGGAATGCTCTGGGTTGATTTTGTTCAATGATCCATTGGTTTGTTTTCTTTTTCTATTCTCAGGAATCTTCTCCAACACCAAAGTTTAAAAGGGTCAGTATTCTTCCTATCCTGCTTAATATGGTATGGAAAAAAGCAAACTTTCAACACTTTTTTGGGGTGCATTTTTAATGCAATTGTGGTAAGAGAAAAAATGCAACTGAAATTTATTGAAAATTAAAGCCTTGTGTGCCAGTGGTAAGGGGTTAAGGGTTAACTGGTGGGGGGGAACTCTGTGGTGCTCCCTTTTCTTAGTGCCCTAAGTGCAGAGTATTTAGCAATAACAATAGCAACTGCTATTGCTAGATAGTTCTTTACAGCATTTTCTAAATGGTTTACAATGTCAGCATATTGCCCCCAATCTGGGTCTTCATTTTACTGACCTTAGAAGGATGGAAGGCTTAGTCAATCTTGAGCCAGTCAGGATCGAACTCCAAGCTGTGGGCAAAGTTTGCCTGCAATACTGCATTCTAACCATTGTGCCACCACATCTCCTTATTTTGCTCAAGAAGGATTACTACCAGAAAAAGAATGGTTGTTTCTTTCATTCCATAGGTCAATAAGGTCTATCTAGGTTCTTTTCTCCCTGGAATTTATTTATTTGTTTATTTAAGAAAATTTGTATGACACTGTGCGACTTACAAAAATAAATTAACTCCATAGACCAGAATGAATCTGCTTCCAAGGCAGATTATGTTAATGGATTTCTTAGCCCTGTGAGGGGAGAACTTACTGGAAAACCAAACTTCACCACTGATCCTGGTCTGAACATCATAAGAGGGTAATGGAAACACTTATTTCTATTTTCAATTAACATGAGACAAGCCTAATCCAAGGGCGTGCCCTGTCACACATATCAATTCAATGACAATTTGAAAGATACATGACCATGGCTTGCTAGGTTGGCCTAGCTTCAGCATGAGTATTGAAGTCCTGGGATTAATTTACCAAGTATTTTTCACCGGAACTGCGGGATGATTTGTATAGGAATTATCAACTAGGGGCATGAATCATGAGTAAAGTTTTCTGCAGAAAAGTATTGTTCTGAAAAAGGGAAAGGCTATAAATCAGTGGAGGGAATTGGTCTAAACCAGGGGTGTCAAGCTCCTGTCATCCCAGCATTGTTTTTCCCCTTTGCTAAACCAGGCATGGGCATGGCCAGCGCGTGACGCATCTGGCCTGCAGGGCATGAGTTTGACACCCGTGGTCTAAGCCATTTCACTGTTAAACTATTCTGTCACACAAAATGAAAAAGATCACATATATTCTTCCTTCCCTAACCAAACTAAATTAAATCTATCAATTGTGAAGCAAGTGCTCAAAATATCTACCTACCTAAGGTAGAGATACGTTTAGCCATAGGTCTGATCCCAATGTCCACCCCCCCCTCAAAAAAAGGTCCAAATTTGTTCTCTGCAATTTCCTGGTAGTCACTTTCTCTTAAACTTTATACAGTTGCTAGTGGTCTATCTGGACAATATTAAGCTAGACGGGCTAATTTACTTTTCTTATGTAGGACAGCCTCCTATTTTCCACTCCATTAAATAATAAAGCAGTAATTACTCATGCTTTACCATTTCAGGATTGAAGTTCAAAGGGAAGACTAAGTTCTAACCCAAAGAGCTGTGCAAAATGGATGCAGAATCAGTGAATGTGACAAATCCAATCACAGTCTGTAAAAACTGCTTCAGTTGAGCTTCTTCTTGTATTCAGCTATAAAAGGCCCAAGAGCACCTTTCATAGCCAGGTACTAGCAACGTAAAAGAACATATCTCCAAAGAAGATTAATCATAATGCTATCCAATATAATAAAAAGGTAGTCAAAGAGCCCTTGAGGAAATGCCTATCTAGAGGGACCTGGATTCAAATCTCGGTTCAGTCAAAGATTTATTGAACAACTGTAGGCTAGGAGATATTCCTTTCTCTACTTGCATTGTGTCAAAAATCAGAATGACATTTCCCATAAATTTGTTTTTACAGTTGAACAAGAACGTTTTGAAAGTGTTCTGGCGGAATGGTGTAATGCAGATAATAAATAGCAATTGTTTCTTTCTCTTATTTTCCAGGAATACATCTAAACATATTCTGAAAATACATGGTTCACTGACCTTGGTGAAACTAAGGACTTTGGGGTAAGAGGAAGCATGGAAAGAAGGCCACTTGGAAATCCCTGGTAAGGTACCACTGTTCCTCCATCCCCCAAACACACTGGAATATAAATGTGAGGGGCAAAGATGAATATAAAAATATTATTTTTAAATGTTTCAATAGAAGAAAGTGATTTTTTTCAAATAATGTTCCATGATATTTGGAGATATATGCAGTTAGCCCAAAAGATTCAGACCCATTGAATCTAACTCATGTATCAAAATTGTAAGTTTTCTGCTTATTCCTTGCAAACCAAATGTGCAGAATTTATCCTTGATAGATAATTCCATCTTCAAGCCTCTCCTGACAAGATAAATACCTAGAGGTGAAAACTGGAGACATAGATGCTGTTGCCGTAGCTATTGCACACAGCAGATCTTTCCTTTGTGAGTATCTGCCAGAAGCAGTACACTCAGAATAACTGCAATGCCCCAAGGAGAGAATTCTAACATGGAAAATACATCTATTATTTCTGATTTTGTAAGAAAGAGAAAATATTCTATCTCAATTGTTGTACGTAAATGTGTGATGTAGGAGGGAACAGTAGGAAATAATCTCTACTATGACATTATCCCCCATTTTAAAAAAAAATAGAGAAATGAATGTTCTCCCTGTAAAAGCTGTTGTAATGTCAACACTGTGCTTTGTATAGCAAAATATTGAGTTTAACCTTCTTTAACCTGTTACCCAACAAGCACCACAGCAAGGATAGATCATACCCACCTCGTTGACTTATGAATCAAGGATCTGATCTTAAGAAATACTTAGGACAAAATGGGATAGACAACGGGAGAGATGGAGGGAGGGAGAAAGAGATTGAGAATGAGAGGTTGTGGAAATATTTCACTTACCATAACATTCCCCCACAAAGATAAACTTGTTGTATGTTATACCTTTGTCATTGTTGCATTGACTGCCTTGTTGTTATTGTTGTTGTCATTTTAGCTGCAGTCTTTGGCTAAAAAGTTGGTAATCTCTGTAATTGAACTCAAAATGGAAGAAACAAAAAGGTTCAGTCATCACTCTGACATGTTTTCATGTAGCCTAAACATATTTTATTTTTTTCTCAAAATACCACATCAGGTCAGCTTTATGATTGTGCAGTTGAATAATAAATGTCAGAATTTACTTTGATGGAAATAGAAATACACAAAAAAGAAAAGAAAAGAAAAAAGAAAGAAAGAAAAGAAAAAAGAAAAGAAAAGAAAAAAGAAAAAAGAGAAAAGCATTTGACTTATAGAGAATTTGTAGAGAATCATTAAGGAAAAAATATGGGCTTATTAGAGTCAGGAACAAAACTTGCTAATACATTTCAGAAAGGATCTCTTTCATTCATTGTGATTCTGGAGAAGCTCTGGATGCAATGTGACAATTAGGTCAAAAATAGCTTCTGTGTGGCTCATTTTTCCTTCATTTTCATGTATGAATAACCTATATCCAGTTATTCTATAAAATGCTCCAACCCCACTATACTTACAGTTTTGCAAAAAAAAAAGCAAAAAAAAAGTGTACAAAAATATTTTTTCAGGATAGTCTCACAATCAAGTTTGATTAAAATCTATTGGTGTCAGAGGCCAACCCATTTGGTAATCTGTACTATAGTTTAGTGAAGTATAATTCTTAGTGGGGGTGGGGGAGAAACACATTCTCATGGAAACAATGCTAGCATAATTTGTTTCTGAAAGCTGCAGAGACCTTCTGGATGAGGAATGTAGTTATTAAAGGTAAATGTGCTCAATATGTTGTAATGAAATGTTTGTGCTATACACTTCATTAAATGGTTTGTGGGCCACCTGGGAAATTCCACTTCTTCCACACAAAGCAACAGTGTTTATAGACAGTTATCCCTAGCAAGAGTGTGTATAGCAACCTGGATGGCCTTGTAAATTAAGCCTCTACAAGAAAAGAGCGGTGAGAAAATGAAAGTTGGACTATTGTACAGAAGTAAAGGATATAGATTTATTCTAAAAGAGATGCAGCTCCTTGCCTGCACAATACTTTTTATCAAATAACACATCTGGTTATCTTAATGCACTGTATGGCATAAACATATTAACTAATAATATTAATATATTTATTTGAATAGCATATCATTAAATTTTATGAAATGGATTGGTTTTCCAAAATCTATGCTATGTAATTGCAATCATAATTAATTTAATCCAGCCTTATTTCTCTTAAATTACTCTTTGATAAACAGAAGAATGGATTCCTTCATTAACAAATCTATAGTACGAAATAACCATTAATCCTATACATTTTTACTCAGAAATCTTTCATTGAATTCCATGGAGCTAATTCCCAGCTTTGTGCTCCTAAGATCCATATGCACACCCTATTTAAATGGAATTTTTTGAACCAATTTTAGAAAGGTTTCTTAAAATCTTCTTTACCCGATAAGCTTTGTTCAGGAATTACAGCACAGTACTGTATTGAGTAAGATATATCTGTGTGGTTGGATTTGTGCAATAAGTCAATTATATTTGGGGGGAGAAGGAGAGAAATATCTAGTAGACGTTCTGTCAGATTAAAAATAATTAAGCCAACTGATATTGAAATATGTCAGGGTTTTCAGTTCAGCTGGATGCTGATATGATATGAATGTGCACTTGGAAGATCAAATGTTAGACAATGTCTTAAGAATCCATCAAGATCTTATGAATGTCAGCATTCCAAAGAGCATCTAGAATTAAATCAGACTCCAAGGCAAAGCATTCCTCAAAGTTTCAATTTATTAAGAGAGACGTGTTGGCACATCTGTGGAAACCCGAATCTGAAGATTCCCAGGTTTCCACCACCCAGTTGAAAGTTTAAGATCTTGCCGCCACACCCACAAGTCCATCACATGGTCCAATCATTCACTGCCAAGCTGGCAACTTCGCCCATCCAGTTCTGGTCAGGTGCAGAGACAAAAGATGACCTTGGCTTTCTAGAAAGAATTTTGTTAGGGCTACATATCATCAACTCCGTACAATCCCCCCTCCCATTTTCCCACAATAGAAAATGCATATTAGAATAATAGCAAGTGTGGCAGGCCAAAGATCCAAAAGAGAATATGGCTGCAGGCCTGACAATGAGCTGCACAGGACTTTACGGAATTTTGAGGAATTTTGCCATTTCTAAAACATTACATTAACTGGATAAAGCAGCAAGTAAGTCGCTCAAAGTGGCCAGAGTTTGAAGTAGACTTACTGAGATTTCTTCTGAGGCAAAGAATTGGAATTAATTTATAGGGATAGAAAGCAGTTACTCTCAATGTTACATCTTCTTTCTATCCTGTATTTAAGGGAGGAAAATGACCCCACAAGAGCTATGTCAAGCAGACGTTCCCCCTTATTTATATTTAGAAATCTTTCAATTAATGATACAGCACTTCTAAAAACTTTTGATTAAAGATATATAGAATTATTCTGTCTCTTTTTATTTCATCTCCTCCCCCCGCCATGCTTATGTTTTGGGATTTTTTAAACAAAATCCATTTAAATAAAGCATTTTTGCAAGACAGATTTAAAAATAAAGTTGTATGGAATTGTGATTTTCAGTATAAATGTCTAAAATTTTGCCCCTATCTGAGTAAGACATGTAATAAAATTATAATAAGATGTTGTTGGGTCCAGCAATAGTATAAGACAGTAATGGCGAACCTATGGCACGCGGGCCAGAAATGGCACACAGAGCCATCTCTCTGGGCACACCAGCCATCACCAGTTGCTCTTCTGGGTTCTGGCATGCACATGTACGCCGGGCAGCTGCTTTTTCACTTGTGCGGAAGTGCCAGAAACTGGAAGAGCAGCTCCCTTGCATGAATGTGCGTACTGGAAAGCTAAGCTTCCGGTTTACAGCACGTGCATGTGCACCGGCCAGCTGGTCCTTGTGCACGCATGCGTGACAGAAACTAGAAGACAAGGTGACAGGCATGCATGTGCACACTGGAAACTGGAAGCTCAGCTTCCCGGCACGCTCATACGTGCTCGGGAGCTACTTTTCTGGTTTCCAGTGCTTCCGCGCGTGTGCGCAGGGGAACGTCTTTTCTGGTTCCCAGCACTCTCCTGCCCCTGTGTGCACGCACTCCCATTTTGGCACTCGGTGCAGAAAAGGTTCACCAACACTGGTGTAAAACATTCCACCTCATAAAAATACAGACGTTGCCTTTGCATTTGCCTTCTTGTGAGAGGCTCCAACTTTTTCCAGACCAGAATTACTGAAATCTTTAATCAGTAATGAAATTCAATTTAAAACTGGCATGATTGGGTGGAACATTGTACCTTTTCTGCAGTGGGAACATCATCCTAAGAGAGATAAGATTGGGCTCCACTCTGAAACTATTTCATAAGGTTTTGGAGCTCTGGTTTTGCCAAAGCGGCTGGAGATCACAGAATGAGATGGAGGCCATCAAGTGGTTGATTTGATTGTTGTCACCAAGAGGAAGGGGGTTATTGCTTTTTTATTGTTTCAATATTGTGTTTTTATCCTTGTAAGCTAATCACAGTCCCTGAAAGTAAGTTGGGAGGTCATATACATTTTATCCAAATAAATCTTCTTGCTTATGCTTCCGATTTCCTAAAGCCATATTCAAAACTGTCTTTAAGGGGTCTATTATGAAGAAAGTATGACATCTGGGTGAAACATTGCTCTGCCCACAGAAATGTGATTGCTAATAATATTTTTGTTCTGAGACATTGTTCATATTGTAAAACTATTTAAGATTTAATTACATATTTTTAATTCCATATTTTACAGATTGCATATTATTACATACTATTTTTATAGTAACAATTTATCTCGCATATTTTATGGCAGTGATAGCGAACCTATGGCATGTGTGCCACAGGTGGCATGCGGAGCCATATTGGTGAGCACCTGAGCTGATTTTAGGGCCTTCTGGGCCCACTGGTAGTTGGCAAATGGGCCATTTCTGGCCTCCAGAGGGTCTCTGGGAGGGGGAGCCCATTTTCGCCCTCCCCTGGCTCCTAGAAAGGCTCTGAAGCCTGGGGAAAGCAAAACAACGGGCCTTCCAGTCCAAACTGGAAGTCAGCAAATGGGCCATTTCCGGCATCTGGAGGGCCTCTGGGGGGGGGAAGGCCATTTTCGCCCTCCCCAGGCTCCTAGAATGTCTCTGAAGCCTGGAGAGAGTGAAAAATGGGCCTATTGGGCTCACTGTGCCATCATGTGCTGGGAGCGGGGGCGTGGGCACATGGAATTATGGGTGTGGGCACATGTGCGTGCAACCCCCCTGAACTCCCCCCACTTTTGCCATGCGATGGCAAAAAAGTTAGCCATCACTGTTCTATGGTTTCGAGACCTACATTTGATTCTTATTCACTTTTGCATTTTTTCATGCTATTTTATTGAGACATTTTCAGATTTGTATTGCAATTTTGTTATACTTTGCGCAATGCATAGAAAATGTAAATAATAAATAAATATGGTCGCTCAAGATGAGAAATATGTACTTAAAACCTTTTACTGGTGACATTTGGAGCCACACAAATTAAATAAAGCAGACTATCAAGATTACTCTTGGAAACCTTCAATGTCTAAAGCTGAGTGTTCTTATATCAAATGTACATATTAAATGTGAACATTTTAAATTGTTTTAAAATGATGAAATGTTATGTAATGTTCACCAGGAAACAGGCTATTGGTTAGCAGTAAATTTTAAATTATTCTTATACTACTTATTTATTCTTATTTTCTTTTTAAAAAGAAATTGTGGAACTATAGACATTAATTTGAATATGAGTTTCTAAAGGAGTGTACAATAGAGAAAATTTAGAAGAAGCTACACCTTTGTCTTGGTATTGTAAAATATTTGCATATCTCAGGTCATTGTGAATGTTACAAACTTAATACACATTTTCTTAATAGCGACACATTGCTCTGAAATTAATGTGCTGGTAGTCAGAAGAATTCAGGTAATAATAAGTTTAAAAAACTTATATACTTTTAAACTTTTGGTATAATAAAATATAATACCAGAAATACATGGCCAGATCCTATGTTACAGATATTGCTTTAAATGTTTTTATTTTATTTTGTTATATGTTCTCTTAATATATACTTACTATTTTTAATTTGTTTTAACAAAAGAATATTTATACAGAAAATATTAGAAACAATATCATTATTTTGACAACCCTCCATTTTATTTTACCTCATATTAATTGTAAGGCAGCTAGGTAATAATCTATTTTAAAAATGAGTAGCATTAAATATATTATAATTGATGATGTTTTTGGTGCTCTTCAAGTTCAAAAATGTGTTTTCTGAAAAGGGAATAGTCTAATGTGAAAACAAATGTAAGCTAGCTGGTGAAACTTCCATAGTAAAGGACAGCAAATGCATTGTGAGAATTAAAATCATAGCAAGGCAAATTAAAGTGGAATAAAATTAGTGTATTTTGCAGACCATGGTTTTTACATGGCTACATAGAATATTTCGCCAAGGGAAAAGGCGTGGCCAGCCGAGGCAAGCAGACGGTCTCTGGAGAGCTCCCAGAGACCGTCGAACCTCTGCCCAACCGGGGGTCTGTAGTGGACCCTGAACTGTCCTGGAGGGACAGTGAAGTACGGGGGCACTTTGCTGCAGGAAGGGGGAAAAGGCAATTTCCCCCAAAATGCAGCTTGCAGCCTCAACCCGGCGGCAGAGGGGCGGGGCACCCCGTCCAATCCTCGGCTCTTCACTAGAAAGAGACTTGATGGATAATATCTCTTGTCGGAGGGAAAGATAAGAAAGTGCTGGAGAAAAGTTTTGGAGCAAAGGGTGGATTGGTGAGTTTTGGCCCTTTTTGGAAAAGATATATTTGGATTTTTTGGAAACAAATTAAAAGTGCCGTGGAATAAAATGGCGGCT
>JANHFT010008155.1:188663-205308 GCA_032467955.1 Pseudoxenodon macrops | reverse complement strand
AGGGAGGGAGGGATGGTGGTGGCGGCGGCGGCAGATGTGTTTCTCTGTGAAATGAACCATAGTTTCTTAAAAAGTGTGTTTCTAATGTCTCCTCTTTCCTCTTGGGCATTTGTCTCTTAAGTTGGAAAAGCACAAAAATTATATGATCTCTGAATGTCTTTTGAGTTCAATGAATTTCTGTATAATAATGTCTTTAGAAATATTGATTCAGAACAACTTTATTATGCCAAAATATGTTGCTGTCTGGAGCTTGTAGAAACTTAAAAATAAATAAATTGCTTAGCCAAATAAAAAACACCGTGTGCCTGGATTTACATCCAGTCAGTATTTTAGTTCTAAAGAATAAACCTATTTAATTTGAATCACATACAAATTTAGCTGGCATCCAGACATGCATAAACTAGCAACTACATAGTCATTATAACAACTAGATTAAAGTTTGAATAGCTCGTAAGTATACATGAAATCCGTTTACATTTTGTTTTTGTTCTAGTTCTGCGCCACACTTTTTGAAGTATGGCTATCGAAAGGTTAGTCATGAGTATGTACTGCTGTCAAAGTTGTACATCATTGACTTAGCAGTAAATATCACGCAATTCAATTTTCAACCATTGTCGTTATTGGTTTTGCTGAAATACTTCGTTAGATTAAATTAATATTAGATTAGAATAAGTTCGATTTACTTTTCAGTGTATACCTTACATGGGTACAACTAACATTCAAAAATTAAGCTCTAAACAGGCATGTATACTGTGTACTGTGGCAAGGTAGTTGTGTCTTAAAATCCATTTATTTCAGTGGGATTTAAGTCAGGTAATCTTTATTGAATTTAATATCCTTAAGACAGTTTTAGTTTTATTAAAGCCAGGACAACTCAACTTAAAATATGGCCAATGTGTTGATTAAGTTCAAGTTTCCTCAGCCATGGAAACTCACTGAGGGACTTCCGTTCAGTCACTCTCTGTCAGACGACCTGCCTCGCTGAGTAGTTGTGCGGTAAAATTGCATTATAAAATGCATTGCAAATACCTGGTGCTCCTGAGAAAATATGGGCTATAAGTCCAAATAATAATAATTTAGGGTTATCAGATCATTGTTGCAAGGATATAGATAACCATTAGATGGCGGCAAAGGTACATAGAACCACTTTTCTGCCATCTAGTGGCATAGGCATAAAGGAACTAGGAATAAAATGTGTCATCAGAACACAAATACCATGATTTATATATTATATGAATGCTGCAACACAAGTATGTAATTGCATGGTGTCAATATTGTGGATGTTGCTCCCTAAGAGTCTTTATAATGTTTGCATCCATTTAAGGTGGCAGGCATAAACATATTGGCTTAGAAACAAATGCAACAATGTATTCATTCTGAGTATTCTTAAATGGGATTGTATTATAATTACTTAAGTAAACCAAAGCTGGAATTTACTGAATACTATTTAGTTTTCTTTAGTTAGCAGTACTGCAGCAATATAGAATTGAAATAGAATTTAAGAAATAACATACTGTTTTGTAGTCCAGCACCCTGTTGAAGAAAACTGTCTTAGACAAAGGACATGCCTACATTTCAAATGCAGTTCTTAGAGAGTTCAAATAAATAGAAAGAGATCACAATAGACACCCACTACTTCTGTCCAAAGAGCTCGAATAAGTAAAACAAAACAAAAAACCAGTACTTCCTATATGAGCCCATAACTGTGGAAACCAAGACTATGATGGCTCAGGCAAGTAGAAAGAGTAATTGGATGATATTAGGGAAGACAGGGGAAATTTCTGAAGAGGAAGTATACAAAATACAGTGACTCAGAACATGAATTTTTAGGAAAAAGGAAAGGCAATTCATCATATTAATTTTTTTTCTGTTATATGCAAATGTCATAAAACGGGAATAATTTTCCATTCTTACTTCTTTAGGTAGTAACAATTGGCACTGAATCAGAAATTGTAAAGCTAGTAATATACTAAAACGATCCATTCAAACATAAAACCCTGATTAGAGTTGCATGAAAGCTATTCCATGCATTATGTTGAATCACTTTTCTATAGGTTGCTCTGGAACTAAATCCTGAACTTATATCTCTGAAGTAAAGCATTTTTCTGAAATAAGGCAAAATTTCTATTGCTAAACAAAACAAAAAAATTGTTAAGTGCATTTTGCCCCATTTTATTACCATTCTTGCCACAGTTGTGTACTAAGTGCACAGTACTTAGTGAACCACTGCAGTTGTAACTTAGTAACACAGTTGTTAAGTGAATCTGGCTTCTCCATTGACTTTGCTTGTCAGAGAGTCGCAAAAGGGGACCACATGACCCTGGGACATTGCAACCGTCATAAATATGAGTCAGTTGTCAAGCAGCTGAATTTTGATCATGTGCCCATGGGGATGCTGCACAGTCCTAAGTGTAAAAAACACTCCGAAGTCAGGGCCATTGTAACTTTAAAAGGTCACTAAATGAAGTGTTGTAAGTTGGTTCTTGAAGAAAGCTTAAACTTGCAATAAAGCTATATATTCATTTGAACTGCCTGAGTTCTTGATTTTCCGTGCTTGACATTTTTTGTTTTCTGATTATCTATTTTCAAAGTTAAAAACATTTGTCTTAACATAAATATTATTTTTCTTTGTAGGTTTTTTTAAGTAAAACATATTTTCTTGATTTTGAAGATTAAAAAAATGGAAACATTTCATTTTTGGATCATCTTGGCACTTTTTGCAACTGGGTCTGTCATCAGTGAAAGTTCAGAAAGAGACTTTTCCAGCCTGAATGACTCTGGAATCTCTGCCCTAGAAATGGAAGATAAATTAATTACTCCTGGCAGTCAGCCCAACACTAACAAGACTCGCTGTCCAAAAAGTCCCAGAATGACTAATAGTTTTAAACATATCAATACGGTAATTTCTTGTGTAATATTTATCGTTGGGCTTGTTGGGAATGCAACTCTTCTGCGGATAATCTATCAGAACAAATGTATGAGGAATGGACCCAATGCATTGATAGCCAGTCTGGCCTTGGGAGATCTTATCTACATCATTGTAGATATTCCTGTCCACATATATAAGGTAATTTGCCATAATGCTTATGCTTTGTATCATTTTTACAGCATAATAATGTGTTACAGTAGTTTTGCATACATAAATCATCATTGTCTGTTCTTATGATCCTAACCCAAAGTTTTTATGTGAGACGGACTTTTAAATACTTAACATATGAACAAGTGAACTTAAAATTCATTGTCGTTGAGGTGGAAATGAAAAGTCTTATATGGCGTATATGATACCTGTTTCATACATGTTAACTGATGGCCAGTTTACTACATTCTCCCACGTTTTCTTAAAAGTGGGAGAACATAGGCATATGGTTAGTGTTTAGTCTGTGGCAAATAAGTTACTTGCATTTCACAATAAACATAACAGTGTTTCAAGTCAAGTGAACTATTTAATATTAGCTAAGAAAGTACTTGTAACCGGTCTTTTCTGGAACAGAGCTTTTTATGGTAAGAAATGTATGCAAATCATTTCTTAACTACAAAACAAACAATATACCACTTTATTGTTGTGCACAGAATGAAATAGCTTGGAGAGAGCAAGCAGGTGGTGAGGGATCATTTCTGTATTTGACTAATGTTACTGATGTCTTGGGCACATTTTAGTCCATTTAGTTACAGTTATTCAATTATTCTGTTTCTGTATCACTAATTGATTTCATACGATGGTGCTAAATGTCATTTTTGGTATTGTGTTATATAGAGCTTATAATTTTTATCTATCATGCTATTTAAAACATTTATGGGCAATTCTGAATGTTCCATGGGATGTGGATTATCACTATGGATAATATTCAGGTGATTCAATTCAGAGGTGGGTTCCTACCGGTTCAGACCGGTTCTATGGACTAGGTAGTAAGCTGCTGGTGATGTCACGGTGACGTCACGGAACTGGTTCTGGTTCGTGGCCGCCACCATCTTTTTTTGGGGGGGAGGAGAATTTATTTATTTTTTGGATTTTTTCCTGGGTTTCCGGCACTGCGCATGTGTCGCCATCTTTTTTTTGGGTAGTTTTTTAAATTTTCTTTTTGCACTATGCGCGCGCGTGCAAAGCATGCCATAGAAATGGCATGCGCATGCCCACGAGGCACACCAATGCGGCGCAGGAGGAAGTGAACCAGCGGCATGGTAAGTTAGAACCCACCCGATTCACTTCCATACATCAGAACGTAATATAGCAAGGAAACATCTTTACAATTATGCTGCCAAGTTGGAAACAGTGGTTGTTTCCAGACACAGTAATAGGGTTTTTTCCTTCCTTCCTTCCTTCCTTCCTTCCTTCCCATGCAATTGAGGAGTTAGGTAGACAATAAAGCACAGTTGCAACCGATGTGATTGTTTCTTGGCCTTTGGAGCTTGGAAAAAGAGAAGAAGAAAGGAAAGACACTGCATACTGTATAGCACTTGTTGATAGCATTGTACAAGTTTCTAAGGAAACTTCAAAGTTGCAGAACCTTAAACTAAGATCTATTTCACAACAATAATAGTTGAGTTTGGGCTTTGGACTTGTTGCCTTTTAGAGTCATAATGTATCCCTATCTAAATGCTTAGTGACATCTAGTATGAAACTATTTGGGTAGGGAAATTACTGGTATTTGTAAGTTTTGAATTTTTTTAGGATTTATATATAATTTGTTACTTAATGAACTAAGGCTCATCATAATTTCTTTAAGATTTCTTTCTTTTGTTTGTATCTTTAATTTTTTTTATGATTTATGGATGAAATAAAAACTGAATATATTTGTGACTGTATAAATATACTCAATATAGGAATCTAGTTTAGGATAATTAAATCTTTCTATTTAGAAAGCAGATGTGTGCTAAAAATCACACATTAGATCTTTAGTTGGAAACAATATCACGGGTCAGGGGAATACAAGAGAGAAATACTTTCTCCTGTGGAAAAATAGTATACAGTAGTAAACTTCCTAAAATAGGAAGTTTAGCCTCTGACCAAATTTTAGAGAGGAGATCAATATTGGAGGAAAGTTTTATTTATATAATTCTAAATTGAATCAGAATTACATGGAGAGGAAAAGGATTCAACTCTCTTTTATTGTGGACTTGTCAAATCAACAGTTCTCACAAAGGATTTTTAAAGAATAAAAGATAATCATTGGCTTAATGTAGAACATAACATGCTTGCTTATTGTAAAAAGTTTGTTACTACAGAGGTATCTTTAATACTTATAATATAAGTATTAATAATATAGTATAATTAATGAGATTTTTAACATTACTTTTGTTAAAACACAGATCAGCCATGCAAAAATTGGATTGCATGAAAACCAATGTAGTAAAATAATAAACTTCACTATTCAAAATCTTTCAGATATATTTCTTATTTTAAACACACTGTAAATAGTGTATCCAAATTTTCATACAGTACAAAGTTTTGTAGTTTCCATTTACTTCTCTTTTTGAGCAATGGATATAAATAATTATAACCATATTCAATTTTTAATATTCATTTCATAGCTTTTTTCATATTTGTGTGTGGCCAATGAAACTGTTAACTATTTTAGCTACGATGAGTCTATTTCGTTTAAAGAAAATGGTAATCTTTGTTTAAAAGTAACACTTTCAAGTTATCAGAACTGGCATGTTGTAGTTCTGATTTATGATGTGTTCATGTCCAAGTCTGAAATTGGGTGAAAATGATTTGAAGTGCTGGGAAGCGTTTAAGTCATTTTGTATTACTAGACAAAATGGTAAACTTGATCTCCGTTTTTCCATTTCTTTCTGCCACTTCTTGTAGCCTTACAGTTTAGGAACTTTATGGTTATTCCCCCAGATCTTCCAAAACTCAAGACTGGCTTCTGGTTTTAAGACCTTCCTATAGTTTCATTTGTTTGCATGAGGTTTTGGCTGTAATGTAGATTGTTTTCTTTATAGAACATGGTTCCCTCTGCAGTCCGCTGGGTTTTTCCCCAAGTATGGAAAGGAGAAAACGTTTAACTGCAGTCCGCTGATTGGGCATGCACATTTTTTGGCTTACAGGCTTTTTTAGCCTTTATGGATGTTGAAGGAAATAGTCTAAAATCTCATTGTGGGCAGGAAGATGGGATATTTTGAAAATGGGTCATTTTGAAAGAAGGGAAAGGCGATTGCTCCTCAGTTGATATCTGTGATATCTGCTAAGAGAGAAAAATCTCCTAAACCTTCACTGAACTGGTGAAGGTTTAATTAGTTTCTAATTAGCATGAAAAAGGCTGAACTAAAGTATTACTTGGATAATATGTGTTCTATTGCATCTCTCTTTTATTTTCTATTGTTTGACAGTAGTTCTTTTCTTTCTTTTTATTTAGTTGCGAAGATTTGTTTAGAGACAAAAAGTAACACCTAATCTCTCTTGCCTTATCTTGATGCTTTACGTAATACTTCTCTGCCTGGTTCAATTTATGTATTGCAACTAAGAAATAAGATATACTTTTTAAGGTAGCATTGTGGATTACCATATTTTTCAGTGTATAAGATCCACTTTCCCCCCCTAAAAGAGGCTGATAATTTGGGTGTGTCTTATACTCCAAATGTAGCTTTTCCTAAGCTTTTTTTCAGACCTAACGAGGTGAGTAAAGCAATCTTTGCAGGCTTTTTTCATTGCTATTCCCTCCAAAGAAGCTTTTTTTCCAGCCCTAACCAGGGCATAAAATAATGTGCTGAAACTGACCAGACTAAGGACGCTATCCAGATGAATACCTGGTAGGCAGATTTGTTCCCCCTATTTTCCCCTCCAAAAACTAAGGTGTGTCTTATACTCAGGTGCATCTTATATTCCAAAAAATACGGTAATTAATGCAATGGCTTCTTTACCTAAATCAAGAATACTTCTTTAATATTATCTTAATCTGGCAATTGTTCCAGTAAATTGATAGACATTTTATCATGTCTCAATTGCCCTTCAGACATTGAATCAGAGTTGGAAGAGGCTTGTAACGGTCATCTATTCTATCTGTTGCCCAATCCAGAAACTGAGAGCTGAACTATACAACTTTTGCTTGAAGGTCTACAGATGAGTTAACACATCATTCTGTTAATTTTTTTGTCCCATTGTCCAACTGCTTCTACTGTTAATAGCTTTCTGCCAATGTTCAAGCAAACTCATTAAAACTAATTGAAACAGTAGTATCCTTTGCTTTCCTGTATGAGTTGTAGATGCTCAAGTATTGAAAGTAACACTATCACGTACATCTCTTGTCCGTATCAGGACAAGAAACAATGGGTGGAAGCTGGAAACTAATCAAGGAGAGAAACAACTTAGAACTAAGGAGAAATTTCCTGACAGATAGAACAATTAATCAGTAGAACAACTTCAGAAGTTCCGAATGCTCTAAAACTGGAAGTTTTTAAGAAGATGTTGGATAGCCATTTATCTGAAGTGGTGTAGAGTTTCCTGCCTAGGCAGGGGGTTGGACCTGAAGACCTCCAAGGTCCGTTCCAACTCTGTTATTCTATTCTATTCTATTCTATTCTAAGATTGCCTTTTGAGATATTTTCAACATTTTCATTAATGATTTAGATGAAGCGATAAAGATATAGTTTCAAATTTGTAGACAGCAGATTACAGAAGTAGGTAAAAATAAGAGACAAATTTAGAAGAGGTTAGTGCAGGTTCTTTCTCAGAAAAGAAACCAATATGGCCATCTGCTGTTATTTGGCCTAGTAAAAAAAGATGTTGGAATAATAGATTATCACAACATGAATAAACATTGTAATATAGATTTTCGAAAAGAAGTTTCCAAATAATAGTTATTCATAGAACAGAACAGAACAGAATTCTTTATTGGCCAAGTGTGATTGGACATACAAGAAATTTGTCTTTGGTGCATGTGGTCTCAGTGTACATAAAAGGACAAGATACAGTTATTCATGGAAATCTTAATTGGTCAGACCCATTATGTAATATGTTCACTTTTATCAGTATCAAAATGATTGGAAGAGATGCCAAGAAGGGCACTGAGAATGATCGGGATTGATTATTATGGCATTTAGAAGAAGTATATTACATTTCTCAGGTAGCTGAAAGGATGTCACATACAAGGTCAAGACCCCTTTTCAATTAGGCCAGGGTGCAGGACATGTAATAAAGTGATTTATGGTAATTAAAAGGAATTTCCAATTAAGTGTTATAAAAAATGAACCACGTAAATGAGGTGGTGGTATCGTTTTTGCTTGCTAGATGTGTTTATGCAGATGTTGGACATCACTCTGTTTTTCTTCATGAACTTGCACTGCCAGGAGATTCCACCTAATGACATAAATGATCCCTTTGGGAAATGATCTTTGTGAACATTTATATCTTAATTAATATTTGATATTGATGTAAACTTGCCTTTCTTTCTATATACCACTCTTCAATATCCATTTCCTTTCTTAATCTTACAGTGTAAGTAGATTTACTTACACTATAAGTTAACATTTTTTAACATTCTTTGAAAGTAAATTGAACTCTAGCTGACCGAAGTTTTGGCATAAGTACAAACTTTCAGCTTTAGATATATATGTCTTGGGCCAGACTTCTATCCACATGGTTCCTATCAACTCATGGGAGTCTTTTCTATCCCACTGACACAAATGTTAGATCACTTTTGCTGATTGTATGCATGACAAGGAATGTGTGCACATGTAAAAACTATCTTGAATGTTTTCAAAAAATGTTTGTTAGAGATGTGTGGGTATGTGAACATAGATCATAAGGAGATTCCTGCTGCATGAGACCACAAACCTATCTAATACAGCATTTTTGGTCACTCAGTGACCAACTGAAAGTATTTGACTCACTGGAGGTTAAATGGCAAATAAAATTAATTATTACTATTACTGTGTTTGCTTGTCCTGTCAGCCAGATAGTTAGACTGGATTTGGCATTTTTGTTCAACTATACCCATGATGGTGAACTTATGGCACATGTGCCACAGGTAGCACGCAGAGCCAAATCTGAGGGCACTCGAGGTTTTCCCTTATGTCAGCTCCAGCGCGCATCCATGCGCTATCCAACTGATTTTCGGCCTTCCAGAGGGTGGAGGAGGCCATTTTTGCCCTTCCCAGGCTTCAGGAAGCTTTCCTGAAGCCTGAGTAGAGCGAAAAATGCCACAACAGGCCAACCGGAAGTTCAGAGGCTTCAGTGAGTCCTGAGCGCATGCGCAGGGGGGCAGTGTGCACATTCACAGGGGGAGGGCATTGCATTATGGGTGTGGGCACATGCGTATGCACTTTTGTGTGTGCCCACACCCTTTTTGAACCCGAGCAGAAAAGGGTTAGCCATCACTGAACTATACAGTTCTGGTATACACAGATGTTATGTACACAACGATGTTATGTACACAACAATGTGAAATCACAGCTGACACTTCTCTAACTGACACTGTCCCTCATATACATCAAGTTCTTCCCAAGAACCTAGAATATGATAATGTTGTAGCATAATATATTTGTGCATCCAAGCAGTACAGTTTTTTTGTAATTGACTGTTGGAAATTTTGACAATACACAGATTTTCTAATTGTTGTCCCAGATTTTTAATGTGGCACTCAGGTGCTCATAACCACTGTTGATTCATTCCATAATCTTTCAGTTTTGATTTTTAGCTGTTTATACTCCGTTATTTAGAATGTTATTAAGCAAAACCTGATTAGTTTTGGTTAAAAAAATGCCACAATATTTTAACCCACTTGTTCTCAGCTACTTTTTCAATGTAATGTTCCCTTCCAATTTTTCATTACTGGCGCATGATAATTTTTACAGATGATTTTTTAGAAAAGAAGGTTCTACCCCTAATCATGTTGGTTGTATCATTGTATGAACAGTGTTTTTTATCCTTCCTAACTCTGTACTACCCTTCTTAAAATTCAGTGATTGGAACTATACCCAGTACTCTGAATTTAGTCTTCTTATAGTCTTGTACTAAAACATTGTTGTATTAGCAGTTCTGTTTTCAATTCACTTCTTGATTGAAATTTGTCTCCTAAAAAATAAATTTTGGTTTTTCACAGTAATTACACAAGGGGTGGAATTTTCAATAAAGTCCATAATAACTTTTTTCCTAATCAGTCACAGTCAGTTCCAATCCCATGCAGAAAAAAAATGAAAGCTGAGATTCCAAGAAATTAAATAGTAGGGCATATTTTACTTATTGCAGAATATAGAACAAAAACGTAGCACCATATTAAAGGTGACAAGAATGCTATAATCTGGGTTGATGTGCTCCTATTACAATTCCTTTGAAGCTTATTTTTTCACTAAGAGTTCATTTTTTCTACTCCCCCAATTTTATTTATTTTCATTTCAAATACTTGACGCCTTGCAGAAACTTATAAATATTCATTCCTTACAGTTCTTGTTTCCTGGCCCTTTAAAAAAAAATTGCGTGTGTATTCTTGGAAGGTTGTGCTCAATTTGCTGACTGTATGCTCATGTAGAGATGGTACCGGACATAAGGTTTGGCAATTAGATCACACTTTGGATACTTTATTTTGATAATATAATCTGTGATTATATCATTTATAGAAGTTTTATTTGGTCTTCATTTAGTCTTTAAAATATGTATTGGACTTGATTTTTTTTTATTCTGTTAATTTAAAACATTTTGACTGGGGTTCAACCTTAATGCTAAGACATTTCCCCCCCATAACCTTGGTTTATCAAATAAATTATTAAACTGGTTCATAGTTGTAATCTACATTACAATCAGTGTAATATAAATACATAAAATATTGTAGGATGAAAAGAAAGAGAAGGATGTATTGTAGGTTGCTACCCTACCCTGAAAACCTGTTCAACAAAATCTTCCCAGTGAATATATTATACACACAGATTCCCTGACACGAACAGAAAATTGGGACAAAAAATCAATATGTATGTGAATTCTAGTATATTTAGGGAAAATATGTACTTGGTCTGGACTTTCCTTTCTTCATGGAATCAGAATGATTCTATTATGACCGCAGTATATTGATAGAAGTTGGTAGAAGTCAGGGGTGAAATTCAAAAATTTTCCCTACCAGTTTTGTGGGCGTGGCTTGGTGGGGTGTGGCAGGGGAAGGATATTGCAAAATCTCCATTCCCACCCCACTCTGAGGCCAAGCCAGTAGTGGTATTTACCGGTTCTTTACCGAATTATGACTGGTTCTCCAGAACCTGTCAGAACCTGCTGAATTTCACCCCTGGTAGAAGTATGTCCAACCAACTGCTGTTGTCAGTTGATTGGACATAATGTATTAGCTGCTCCTGATAAACATTGTAACACTTTTCCTTCCCAGTAGGGATTTTTATCACCCTGATTGGCATTTATGCTGACATCATGGTTTATGGAAGGGCTTAAGTGTTTTATCCAAGCCCATGTGCTGAATTTTTGGTTGACGCTTTTCAGCTGACCTAACAGTTTTAGAAAGGAGTCAGGTACTTCCTGCCTGCCTGCCTGCCTGCCTGCCTGCCTTACACTTCAGCTTAAGTGTATTTTCTGCTCAATATCACAAGCTATTTAAATGGGTAAATACAGAGGGGGGGAAGACTTCAAGAAAACGAAGCAGAGGAGACTAATTTGCTCGTCAGAATGAATGTATGAAACCTTGCAGTAGAGTTGATAGATAATGCCTTGAGCAGATTTGTCACCTAAGTCTTGTCAGAATGTTTATTGGTAAACATTGCTTAAAATCCATTGCTTTTTTTTTTGTATTTCTAGAAAATAAATGTGCCCGTCTTAAAATATGTAAAATATTTTATTCTGTCAATCATTCTACTCACACTACTGATAATAGTAATGTACAAAGAATGCTGCATATAATTTGACCCTTCCTTGATTCCATTGCGTGCTCATGTTTTCTATATGTACATTTTAACTGTCTCTTTTTCTTTTTTTTTCTGTCTATTAGCTTCATTTTCCAAACGCCTTTGCAACGACACAGTTTGGACAATTTCTTTGCCCTTTTGTTCCTTTTATTCAGAAGGCATCTGTGGGAGTCACTGTTCTTAATCTCTGTGCCCTAAGTGTGGACAGGTAAGAAATATATTATTCCCTTCTGTGAACATTTTTCATATACTGTATAAAAAATTATCAAGAGAGTCCATAACTGAATGTTATATATTGACCTGGAGTTTTAATTTTTTATTTAGATAAATAGCTTCTTGTTTAATTTTCAAATTTAGCCTCTCATCCTGGGTTGTATTTCGCTATATATATATTTTTTGAGTATAAGAATATTTCATTGATTAGTTGAAAGATCCTAAAATATTTTTTAATAAAGGGAACCAAATAAATGGCTATGAAATTTTCTGACACAATTTTGATCATATCATATCTACGGCATCTCCAAAACCTCCAGGGTCCCAAATAACTATTTTTGGGAGAAAATTGAAGGTTCGCCTTACTTCAAATGCTTTTCACCTCTTTAAAAATCAATGAGTTTTCAACAGGCTCATTTTTTCCATTGTAAGAATTAATGGTTTGAATGGATACCCTAGACTTTGTGTGTCTAAAGCAACCATTTTGTTCATTAACACAATTCAATAATGTCAGAGAGTCTACAGTTTTGGTTGTGTCCGTGTCAGTGATTTCATTGACATCATCAGTCAATCCATTTATAGACAAAGGCCAAGGAAGTGAGAAGTATGGTCCTGGCTACAAGAAAATTGCCCTCTCTTGTTCTTCCTATAACTGGAATGTCTGTCTTTGAGATGGTGTGCATATTTTGAAAGGATCTTGTGGTGATAAATGATTATCAGAAACTAGGGGCGTATTATGTGACTGTAATCTACAGTTAGATTCACAGTTTAAAGCTGGTGGAAATGTAATAATTCAAGCATGAACCAAGGACCTCAAAAGTGTTAAGGAAGTGTCT
The DNA here is from genome assembly GCA_032467955.1 of Pseudoxenodon macrops. NCBI lineage: Eukaryota > Metazoa > Chordata > Lepidosauria > Squamata > Pseudoxenodontidae > Pseudoxenodon > Pseudoxenodon macrops. The sequence goes on along the minus strand of JANHFT010008155.1, from coordinate 192,421 downwards.
AAGAATATTATAATTTGTTGCACAGTCAGCAAGATGTTTAGGTTGGCTTTGGCATTTTTATCCTTTCCAAGGATCTGGATGTAGATGTTTGATGGTGTTAAAGGTATCGTCACAGGATGCAAGCTGTTCCGAGTAAAGCTGCCTTATGCAACTGGATGATTTTATCAGTGATGATGGTGTTCAAGTGGTGCTCCAGTTGTCTGGGGTTGGACCCTAGGCACCTATTATTATTTGGAAGTAGCTTTGCTTTCTTTTGCCACAGTCGTTATACTTCTATTTGAAGTCTTTATATTTTAGAATAGAATAGAATAGAATCCTTTATTGGCGAAGTGTGATTGGCACACAAGAAATTTGTCTTTGGTGCATGTGCTCTCAGTGGTTTTTGTGGTTTTCTTCAGTTTTTTCCTCTTGTCTTCTGCTCTCTCCAGGTATTGCATTGTACAATATCTAGACTTTTTGGTCTTTCTTATCAATTTATCAAGGTGTTTATTATTATTGGTCCTTTTTTGCCACAGATATTCTATCTCTATTTTCAGGTATTTGTGTTTTGTTACTTTCTCCAGTTGTTTCCCTTCTATACTGCTATCTCCAGGTTTTTATTATTATTATTATTATTATTATTATTATTATTATTATTATTATTATTATTATTATTATTATTATTATTATTATTATATATACACCTGACAATGTAAAATCACAGCTGCCATTTCTTGACTGGTGTTGGCATCAGGTTCTTCCCAGAAACCTAGGATATCATACTGTGTCAACACAATATATAAATAGATTTAATCAGTATGGCCTTTTACAACTTAAAGATGGAAATTTTGTCAATGCATATATTTTCTAATTGCTGTCCATGATTTTATGCTATGGCACCCAGTGTACTGATAACCACTGGGATCACCAAGGCTGGTTTATGTCAACTTTAATTTTCAGATCTGATACTTTATTATCTCCAATTCTTTGTCCTGTTTTCTACTGTCCCCTAATATTCCCACATCAATTATTTAAATTTTCTTCTTTTCAACCACAGTAAATCTGATCTGTTGTGAGCCAAGGCTTTATCAGTTTGAATTTGGAAATCCCATGATTTCCTGCTCGTTCTTCACTACTTTTTCAATTATGCGTTTTCACCAATTTTTCATGAAACTGGCACATATTTGAAGAATCTTGAAATGTGCCCTGTTGTATTATACCTGTCTTGAAAATTTTAACTTTTATAAAGAACTGAAGTTGACAATGTAATTTCCCCCCTTTATTTTAGGTACCGGGCAGTTGCTTCCTGGAGTCGTGTTCAGGGAATTGGTGTCCCCTTGGTTACCGCCATTGAAATTTTTTGTATTTGGATTCTTTCCTTCATCCTGGCTATTCCAGAAGCAATTGGTTTCACCATTGGTGATTTGGTTTATAATGAAAATCGGTTCAGAACCTGTATGCTAATACAAAGCAACACCTTCTTGAAAGTATGTTATTATATCAGCTATGCAAAATAATTTTGTTGGGATTATTTTTTGTCTTTTAATCAGTAACAGTGGAACAATTTGGAGAATTAAGATTAAGGGGAAAAATGGAAGGTCGGGGTGGGTGGGAATAATATGCGTGTTGTGAGGGATGATAAAAAAACAATTTTATCAAAGGCTATTAGTTTTGAAAGTTCAGTGTTACCTATGGGTTGGAAGATGGCATGCCCCAAATATCAGTTTCAGATGGATGTGTGACGCATTTGTGCCTTTGAATCAGTGTTAGTTCCTGACAACACTGTGAAGTAATCCCTGCAGTTTGTGGCGTAAGATTTCGAGAAGTCATTTGCCCTTGCCTTGTTTACCCAGATGGCTATGCCTCCAAATACTACTTGCAAAAGTACAACTATATGAAAAGAAATGTTTCCTTTGTTCTGAAGACATTTGGTTGATCGTTATGGATAACAGCTTTGAATAGGACTGCAAAAATCTGGGAAACTGCATGTAGGAGTTCAATTTCAGCTTTGTTTCACTTGTTTCAACTTGAGCTTTCTAAAGTAGGTTCTAATTAGAACACTGGCCTTTCTCCATTTGCACATAACTATAGACGGTTATGGTTTGTTTGTTTTTTGCTATTGCCTTCATCTCGTCTCAATCCTAGACTCAGAAAGGGTTAATAAAGGGTTACACCATTCATAGCTGTACCAGCATAAAGTTTTTCTCCTTGAACTGACAAAATCCAAGAGCAATTGCAGATTAAGTAAGGTCAAGTGTCTATAAATGTGTGGGATCCTTGTAGTGTTTATAGGCTGTATCAGGCTAATGTGGACTCCATACATTGATTCCTGGTTTGTCATAATTTCACTGCTGACTTTCTCAAGAGTTAGATATAAAGGTCCAGTAATCTGTTAGGATTATGTAATTAGTGTAGAATCCTGAGCTTGTAGCTTTGATTTAGTCCTTAACTTTTGGGCCTTTATTTCTTGTATCACAGGACTGGAACTGGAACTCTGAAACAGTGGGATAAAATTGCCAAACAGGCTGAAATAGCAGAAGAGTAAAATGGTGGAACTAGCTTCATCTCTACCTCCCACCCCTTTGCCTTCTAAAAATAATATGTAGGAGTTTTAAATGAATCATATGTTGTCTATATATTGAAAAAATGCCGTTGGTGACTCATCTACCTCCATAATATTGTCTGTCTGTCTGTCTGTCTACCCAACTATCTTTATTCAACTTAGGCTGTGATAGAATAGCAATGGCAATAGCACTTAGACTTATATACTGCTTCACAGTGGTTTACAGCCCTCTCTAAGCAGTTTACAGAGTTGGCATATTGCTCCCAGCAATCTGGGTCCTCATTTTACCAACCTTGGAAGTCAATCTTGAGCCTGGTGATATTCGAACTGCCAAATTGCAGGTAGTCGGCAGGCAGCAGAAGTAGCCTGCAGTACTGCACTCTAACCACTCTTAATGGTATAGGACAGGGGTCTCCAATCTTGGCAACTTTAAGACCTGTGGACTTCAACTTCTAGAATTGGCTGAGGAATTCTGGGAGTTGGAAGTCCACAAGTCTTAAAGTTGGCAAGGTTGGAGACCCCTGGTATAGGAGGAAAAAATAGGAAGAAGCACACAGGAAACAGGCACAGTTCTACAACTGGACAAGTCCAGCTGCTGTTACAATATCATAATTATAGGTAATTTTTTTCTGCAAGCTGGGATGTGCTAATGACAGAGGGCAACTAAATTAGAAGACTCAAACATTCTATTTGCTGGCCACATGCTGTACAGAGTCAAGTTATGATCACAGTTGAGTACAAAATTGTTAAAGTGAGTTTTGCCCTGTTTTATGACCTTTTTTTAACTACAGTTGTCAAGTGAATCCTGCAGTCTTGAAGTGAATCTGGCTTTCTCATTGATTTTGCTTATCAGAGGCTGACTGGGAAGGTTACAAATAGTAATCACATGACTCCTGGACAGTGCAACTGTCATAAATAATGCCAGTTGATAAGCACCCAAATTTTGTTCACGTGACCATGGGAATGCTGCAGTTCTCATAAGTGTGAAAAATAGTGGTAAGTCACTTTTTTCAGTGCTGTTGTAACTTTTAACAGTCACTAAATGAATGTTTTTAAGTCAAGGACTACCTGTATACAGTATATAAAATTGTTTCAGCACCTTAATACAGATTCTGTAAAGGTAGGACAGCATCTGGCAAGGACAATACCCTTCAGGTTTTCTGCCAACTTAAGGTTAGCCATTAACTCAACAAAGGACAAGGTTTTCATCTGTTCA
>JANHFT010008155.1:166466-186704 GCA_032467955.1 Pseudoxenodon macrops | reverse complement strand
TTTTTTTTCTTACTTACCTCTTTGAAATCTTGGTGCATCTTATACACCGGTGCGTCTTATAGTCTGAAAAATACGGTTATTTTGTATGCAAAAGTAATTCAAATAACAGATGACAGGCATAGAAACAGTTGCACAGAAAAAGACCCAGCAGCCATTTCAAGCGTCAACACTTGCTGTATACATTAATCTGGAGATCAAGTCAACAACCTGGCAGGTACAGGGAGTGAGAACTCAGATTAAATGAATCAGTGATGAATCAGCCTAATGCAGTTTTGGATTGATATCTTGCCATTTCCAGTCATGAAGGCATATTAAATGTGTGCTTGCATAAGAGTATCCAAAATTCCAGAACATGCGTTAATTTCTTGCAGAAATGATGCTCTGTTGTTCATAAGGGCATCTTGTCTCCATCTGTACTGGGTGCAGGGCTCAGTTGAAGAGCAGCCCTTTCTGCTAGAGTTACATTAGTGCAACTCACTTGTAGATGTTATATCAATTTGTGGAATCTACCGTGTTTTTGACCCCTGGAATAAGTGCTTGGCCTTATTTTCAGGGAGGTCTTATTATTTTTGAGATGCAGGAGGCGGCGAGCCTGGTCACCTCACGGCTGCTGATATGTTTTGGAGAGGGCTTATTTTCGGGGGATGGTTTCTTTTAGCTCATGCGCTCAAAAGCCTGATTGACCTTATTATCCGAGGAGGTCTTATTTTCAGGGAAACAGGGTAGATCAGATAGCCTTGTTAGGAAGACCAATTTTTATCACATTTATGCTAAATTTGCCTACTTTTAATATGAAACATATCTTTTTTTTAAATTGTCTTTCATTCTATCCTTGCTGCATTTAAGTAACTAAAACTGTTTCCCAGACATTCTTAATAAGAAAGGCTGTGTTGATTGGGAACTTTATAAACTATAACCTTAATATATCTAGCAAACTCTGGTAAGGAAAGAAAGGGGGGGAATCCTATTTTTGTGTGCTGACTTCACATGTAAACAATGCCTGTAAAAGTAAAACACCCTTTATTAAGATTATATTAGTTACAGTAAAGGTTTAATCTAATTCCAAAGCTAGCTTTTCTGGTTTAGTTATGCATAAACAAAATAGCAGATTTCTGACTACAAAGAGCCAAACATAATCCTTAGCTATTTGCATGATGATATTCTCATATGAAAACAAGTAAAATACCATCAGAATAAACAACTAAATGGAAAGGAGATGAGGACAAAGAATCCCATGTATATACCAATCCAACTCATAACAAATAATTGGGAATGGAGATGTTTCACTTGACATGTAAGTGTATGTTTTTGTATGTGTGCCTGCTCCTCATATATAGAAATGAACATCACAAAACTGGTATTCACGCAGACCACCGATTCTTTCTCCTATCATATCATGCAAAGGGTTACATTCCAGGCAGGGGGTTAAAACAACTAGAGAGTAACTGGAAAAAGCAGGCTGTACTCCACATTTTCCAGACTAAGACATGTTAAGTGGCCTCTTTTTGCTGGACACATAAGCAAGACAGTTAATCTTTCTACTGATAGCAGGGCCCAATTATACATTGAAGACATTCTTAACCTGGACCTTTTGGAATCAAAGCCAGTCTTAAAAGCCTTAAAAGGTAACAGACCAGGCTTTCTGTTAGACAGGCAATTCACATGACTCCTGGTGCTCTTTGATTTTAATACACAGATAGGAAGTATTTAATCACTTGAATTTAAAAGTCAGTTTAATACAGTGGTATCCACCAATAAGCACAACACACACACAAAGGACAGAATCCAAGGGCTCTTATTCTCTTTAAAATAATTCTCTCTTTTTTTTGGCTTCCTACCTCCTCCTTCCTCTCCCAAGAGACTCAATAGGCTGATTAAATACCTTCCTTATTCCTGCCAATTCAGTCTGAGCCATACTCTGTCTTTCGGTTTTACTTTATTTCTTCTTTGGTTTATAGGAGAAATACTTATGGTGACAAACGGGTATGTTGAGGAACTTGTATTACATCCAATGATCTGCTCTGCTGTGTCGAAACTCCTGAGTGTTTTAATTCAACAACATCTGGAGGGCCATAGGTTCCTTGGGTTAAGGAATAGCGCAGATCGTAGTTGTTTGCTTACAAATCCAAATTATATAATACTTCAGAGCCTAAGATAACTGCAAGAAAGGCACTTAATGTTATTTTGTAACAAAACATAGAATGGGATTGCTTAAACATTGTCAGGTCCAGTTTATACATGACAAATAATGAATGAATGATATGATAAGCCAAAACAACCATGTTAGGACTTAGCACATTATATGAATCCAGCCAGTCTGTTCAGATAAATTACAGTTATAAGATTGTTTATGCATATATGTACAGGATGTTCATTTTTCTGGAGAAGGAATGTCCTGATGAAGAGAACCAGGAAGGTGACATTGTAGAAGGAGTCCAGAGGGGGTATTAGGCAAGTAGGTAAAGACGAAATATGTGTTTTGTCCAGATAGGCAAAATACAAAGAGAGTTTTAGTTAGACTTTCTCTGACTCCCTGGAGTTGAAGCGGGAGGGAGAGAAAGACTGGGCAGACCTGTGTTACTAAAGCCTATCTCAATAAAGTATATTGTGCATTCTTACTGCACAGTTACTTTTCTGATGAAATCGTAGTTTTAGGCAATGAGCTCTTAGTCTTTGGTCTTATCATCTTTAAGAATAATTCTGGTTAAAAATAGTTGAGAAAACAAAATTTTACTGGACTTTTTTATTCAGAAATAGCATATCAAAAGATAACACCAATATTGGTACTGTAACTTTCTAGATTTTACTCATGTGATAGAAAAGGTATCTGTTAACATTGCTTAAAATTACCTATTAAAGACTTAATAGCCATTAATCATTTGACTTTAATGTACGAATAGAAATTCTATTCTGGCTGAATTTTCTTTAGTTAATGATTTAATTATTACATTTGTATCCCACTTTTCCCCCCCTCTAAGAGTTGAAGGTGTCAGATCTGGAGAATTTCCAATAACTTTATTTTCACAAAAACCATGTAGATAGGCTGAGCTGAGAAAAAGTGACTTAATGGGATGTAAATTTTGAACACTGGTCTAAATCTAACACTAGTATAATCACTATGTTACACTGGATCTTTCATGTAAATCAAATATCTTACTGAATCTTTCATGCAAATCAGTATGTTATTGGAAAGCCAAGACTAAAATGTAATTGGACTAAAAATGTAGCCCAATGTTACGTATTCTGCTGATGCAGTGATCTGGTTACCTAGTGTGTATGAATAAACTGTATATGTGTGTGTTATGTCTATGAGATGGGGACATTAAGGATTGTGCAATTTTCAAAAAGGAATAGTGGGAGAAAGATTTGGTTACAGCTCTATAGATATTTTGGAGCAAATATTTTCTGTGAGACTTAAAAAATATATTTTTTAAGTGAGACTTAAAAAAAAATTCAAATCTTTAAACTGTAAGATTCTACCTCAACAAAGAGTAATCTAGAGGTTGCTTTGATGCATTCAATAGCTTCCATAGCTTTAATTCTAAATAGATATTCTTTTGGGTTGGACTGCTTTTTTATGCAAAAATATCATTAGCAATTCTTTTCTGAATATGTTCTGACAATGTGTTAGGGAAGTTTATTATAAACCAGTAAATAATGCAACTTAATTCCATTACTACTTATTAAAGTAATAATATTAAATCACATTCTCATTATTTCATTTTGTTTATGACAATTATATTAGAAAAACTCAAACGTGAGCAAAAATATATGTTTAGTGCATGTGTATTCTGCCTATAAGCCATGTGCTAAATGTTCAATAACTTTTGTGAGAGAATTCTGCTGATATGACTGGACAAGGCTCATTTATTTAGGAACAGGTGGTATACGATACAGCATTTCAGGCAGCAGAATGTCTTCAATTAGTCCTGATTGTTGTGAAATGATGTTTTCAAATCAACGGCAAAGATAGAAATATTTTCCTGACAGTTTCAATTGTGATAATTTTTGTGGTCATATTTATTCCAATTACTCTTTTGAGTAGAACAGAGGTTGGAAATTATGTCCCTTTTATGACTTGTGAACTTCAACTCCCAGAATTGAGCTGGCTCGTAAAGGGGCCATCATTTCCCACCTCTGGTAGGGAATAATTTCTCAGCTTGGCACTCTCCAGAAGTGAGAATCAGCTTCTAAAATTCTTCAAACAGGATATCTAAATCTTGAGCCTTGAAATCCAGTTTTGGAAGCTTCTAGTTGCGAAAGCTGGCGAAGAATGTAGCCTGCATTATTCTATGGAAATTACAGAATGGTACTGCAAGCTACTTAGCCACAACCTTTCACATTTGATGTCTTTGCAGTTTTACGCTAGAATAAAACATTGGTGGCTCTTTGGTTTCTATTTCTGCATGCCACTCGCTTGCACGGCGTTCTTTTATACCCTGATGACCTGTGAAATGTTGAACAGGAGGAAGAGCAATTTGAGAATTGCTCTCAGTGAACATCTTAAGCAGGTAAGAAGAAAACGGGTTTTGACATGCATTTCCAGTCACTGTCATGAAAGCTTCATCCTGAAAACTTTTGATCTCAACAATATTCATTCTGAGAACAGAAAGGTCAGTTTTGACTTAGTGTAGTTGGGCAATCAGAACATTAGGGGCAATTTAAACGGCAAGCAATTAATGAGGTAATCTATTATAGAGTTCAAATTACTTCATATATGGAGGAGAAGAACCTTCTTAGACCTATTCTAAGTATTGGGTCTCAGCTGCTATAATTGCCAACCATTTATTTATTCATTTATTCAATGACAATGGCCAACTTCAAATGACTGTGGGGACCAGTCTCAATACACCAAAACAATACAAAAATAGTATACCAAACAATATCAAAACAGGGTGACTGAGAAAAATGAAAGGAAGAAGAGCAAAATGGTAAACCTGGCAAACCCCTCTGTCCCAAAAAAACATGCTGCCCACAATTGATATCCAACAAATCGGGTGCCAACCACCAACACAAATAAATAAATAGTCCAAGACCCGAGAAAACAGCCAGGTCTTTATAGCTTCTTCTTTTTTGAGTGAGAACCATCAGGGATCAAATATCCTAATATTTTATTATCAAGAAATGTCATCTTTCTCTAAGAGAATTCTTTATTTTGATTTTTCTCTTCATCGTTCAGTCAATAGAAAAGTGCTGTATTTCTCAAGGGTTTCAATTTAACTTTAGTTTAATTGTATTATTTAAACCAAATTCCTAAATGAGAAAGATGAATTCTGTTTTAAGTGTTAGAGGATTACAACACCACAAAGTTTGATAACTTACAACTTTTGATATTGTTGTATCTTGCCACATTTTTTAAAGTTTGGTTGAAATAAGACACCTTTTTAAAAGTGAGTATATTTTGACAAGTTGTTAGAAATAAATGAACCTTTTCTTTTTGAGTATTGCTCACTTGAGCCATTTTCACATTTTCCTCCTTAGTTGATTTACCTTGGCTTATTTTTGCAAATCATTGTCTTTTTTCCCCCTCCCTATAGCGCCGAGAAGTTGCTAAAACAGTTTTCTGTTTAGTTGTGATTTTTGCTCTTTGCTGGTTTCCTATGCATCTAAGCCAGATACTGAGAAAAACGCACTATTACCAAGATGACCCCAATAGATGTGAATTCCTCAGGTACTATTTTAATGTGTGATATTAAATAATGTGATGACAGATGAATGCAGCAACACAATAAATGTGGTCAAGTTAACATGACCACATAATGTTTTATACAAGTATTTATGTTCTACTTACCAATGAATTATGTACTGTTTGTGATTATAAAAACATGACCATTTAATCAACATAAAACATAATTAATGCCCCTTAGCAGTTAACAGCTGCCCCAGGATACTGCTGGTTGCCTTATTTAAGGGTTTCCTCTTAAGAACCTGCAGAAAAGCACTGTTTTATTGCTTTACTAAATGCTAGGTAAAAGCCATCTTCACCTCTTCACCAAATAGCTCCTAAGTGAAGGGACTGCAACTTAAAAGGTCATATTCTAAGTCCTCATTCCTAAAGGAATGAGAATTCAAACTACTCCTTAGGTAACACATATAGAATGAGCAGAATCCACCTGGAATAGATGGTCCCAAAGCAACAAAAAATTGAGCAAAAAAGAGCCTTATAGATCAGTGGTAGGATTAAAAAAAAATTACTATCGGTTCTGTGGGCGGGACTTGGTGGGCATAGCAAGAGAAGGATACTGTAAAATCCCCATTTCCTCCTGATCAGCTGGGATTCAGAAGGTAGAGAATAGATGGGGGCAGGGGCAGTCAGAGGTGGTATTTACCGGTTCTCCAAACTACTCAAAATTTCCGCTACCGATTCTCCAGAACTGGTCAAAACCTGCTGAATACCACCTCTGTTATAGATCCTGATCCCCTTCTTTCATTGAGCCCAGACATTTACAGGCAATCAAAGCAGCAGAGGTGTAATGTACTGAACCAGTTTCCACCAGACTGCAAGCAGGCATCTATGTTCAATGCCAGCTATAAGTTTTGGACATCCCGAAAACTTAAGGGCATCACATGTACAGTTAAATAGTCTAACCAGCATACGATAGGAATGTTACTCACTGTAGTCAGGTCTTCTCTACTGGAAGGGTCACAACTAAGCATATCCAACCTGGGTCAAAGACTGGTCACGCTGCAATATCCAGTGATTGCACTTATCAGAGCCATGAATCTAGGACAAACACCAGCTAGCTCACCGTCTTTTTCAAGGAAAGTACCCACGGATATAATTACCTTTGTATATCAAGATTTTTTTTCCCCTTTGCTTTTCTTTGTATCTTTAAACAGAAAAAGAGTGGAGACTTTGGTACTTAGCCCTGAGACTCAAAAATGTCTTCAAAAGTATTTTCCTTATTGTTAAAAATAAGGTATAATGGGACTTTTTATGGTTAATTTTGCCTCCACAATATACTGAACACTAACTGCATAATTTTAATAAATTCATTAATATAAGAGTAAACATGACTAGTCAGGCTTTAGTTTATCTCCACTTTATAATAAGGGTATTCAACTTCTTGGGAGACTGCAGTTCCAGTTGATTTTTAAGTAATACTCTGGGACCATATTCCAAAAGGTGGGGAAAGCCAGGACAAAATTTAAACTTGAATTAAATATAAATATAATTAAATTACAATAGTTTAATTATATGTTAATGCAATATGTTTCATAACTTAATCCTTCTTCAACATTACACATTAAAATTCAGCAGCTCTTTGGTGAAGAGCTGAAGAGTGGTGTTCCCAAGGATTTGAGGGTCATAGGCAGTGGTGGGATTCAACCGGTTCTCTCCGGATCAGGCAAACTGGTAGCGGCAACTGTGGAAGCCCACCCGCCTGGACATAATGCGTGAGCGTTGCAGATGAGGTCCGTGCGCTCACATTCGTGAACCGGTAGGGAAGGTAAGTGAATCCCACTACTGGTCACAGGCAATCTAAGGGTGCAGGTTATGCATCTTGGCATTGTAATATTATGTTACCTGTTTTTGAAGCAGGTGAAAAGACAGTTGCCTTCCAGCTATTCCAGTAATTATCCAGGCAATCTTATAATGAACCTCTATTGAGCCTACTCCCAAGTAATTAGAAAGAAGGATAGTAATGTTTAGGACTTTTTCTTCTTAATGATCTTAATTATACGAAATAGAGATGGTATTTACTTATGAGCAAGCACTTAGCAACGGTGAACAATGAATCAACCAAAAGATATTTACAATCCAGTTTTGATGAAAAACTCTACCCCCCCTTTATGTGATTGTATTTTGGTTGCTTGGCAACTGTCCCGCATTTACAGCTTTTTGCATCATTTGGTCGTCATATGACTACAATTTACAATGTTTTTTTTTCCTTGCAAACTGGCATTTACTTCTATTTTCTGGCAAAAAATGTCCATTGTGTGTTTGTTTAATGGCTGCAGCGTTTGCTTAGTGACATTTACATAGCACCTGTAGTGCTCACCTAACAACCACTGCAAAAAATATCATAAAATTAAGTGAGATAACATAATAACCTGCTTAACAACCACCATGACTTTAGATCGTAATTCTGGGCTCAGTTGTAATTTGAGGACTTCTTGTTATGCCATCATTTTTCCTGTCAAACTCACATTATATTTTTAATGGCTCCTGAATTTTACTTCTTATAACCCAAGATTTGGTATTACGCTTCTGTTCATTTATAAATGCTTTATTATTTGAATGATGTGCTTACTGTAATAGTCCCAATTCTTCTCATTCTCCTAAGCACCTGCAATTCTGTTAACTCATTTTTTTACCTGAGACACTAGAGAGTTATGAAGGAGACACAGCTGTTGCATCATAGTTTCACAAAATTATAATGGCTGAGGAATATTTGCCCACCATTAGGAAGATTGTAACATTTTCTGTTTTTGATCCTAGCTTTTTGTTGACTATGGATTATATCAGCATTAATCTAGCAACCATCAATTCCTGCATAAATCCTATAGCACTCTACTTTGTGAGCAAGAAGTTCAAAAACTGTTTCCAGGTAAGGGCCAAACATATTAAACCTATCAAAAGTAATATTGAAGACTAAAATGTGAAAGGTAAATGTGAAAGAATACTATTCATCCTTTTCCAAATTGATCACATGCTTTGAAATATTGATATTTAAATGATAGAACCCACTTTCTGCCTAAACAAACATTTGGGAACATTTGTCTGGATGTTTTACAGCAGTCTTTTCCAACTTTCTTTCCTTCAGTTACGTTGAACTTTGAGAATTTCCAGGATTTTGTCATAGTGGTTGACAATTCTGGAACTTTTTCTAATACTTTTGGAAAGCATTGAGGAGGGCTATAATTATGGTATGATGTCATTACATTTTAGATTATTTTGATAACCGTTTAACATAGTTTAGTCATAAGCCTGTCAATTTTCAGACATTAGATGAAGACTTATATGAAGGATTATTCCACAAAAGAGATGAAGTTGTATCATTTTTACCAGCACTACGGCCCATTTCAATCATTACTAATGTTGATGCAACTATTTACAAAAAATAAATAGGCTGATTCCTGATTGTTCAGTAATTATACATAATCCCAGAACTAAAAACTTTCTTCACAGTATTCATATGGAAATGACAATTATCAGTGGAAGGTTTCCCAAAGGGGAAAAGGAAATCACTTCAGAGCTAGTCAGAAAGTGCCAAAATGATAGAAGCTCAAGAATTGTTATATTGTACTAAACTCAGAGTAACTCAAGCAGCTGTTGCCACTTCTTTCATAATTTAGTCCACTTGACTTCTTGCTTTTAAAAGAAGAGAGAAATACAAATCACATTTGTTTCTAACAGCAGCAGTTAAAAGAAGCTATATTTTTTATCTTGATTTCAAATCCCTTTTCTAGGTTTCATAGTTTTGCAGTCTAATTAAGCTGGAACAAGCGAAACAAAAGAAATTCATTTTTCTTATCTGTTCACACTTAACTACCTATTAGTCACAGTTCAAGAAGGAATTATGTACGCCTAAGATAAAATTTACCCTGTATTTTATTGTTACTACACATTATTCCATTTCTGAAGTATAATTTCATTCAGGCCTAATTCTGCTTTCTACAGTCCAGAGAATACTGCTCTCCACTGGAACTTTGCCTTCCCTAAAATAAATTAACCAACAAACAAACCAATAATGTTTGGATTTTTTTCTTTTGCAGTCATGCCTCTGCTGTATTTGTCATCGGACAGGAAGTCAGATGTTCTCTGTCCCCATGAATGGGACCAGCATTCAGTGGAAAACAAATGAACTGAATAACCACAATACAGAACGGAGCATCCACAAAGACAGCTTAAATTGAGATTCAGCAAAGACTGTGCTTCTGAATCTAAGGAAAAAACAACAGATACGATATCTATGATTGAACAAACTTATTTATTTGGAAGCTCTGTGCTCTAGCACTTAATTCCAGAGATAAGCAGAAAGAAGAGAGGTGCATAAAAGGATTCCAACCGGTTCTTTTTCTTATAAAGAAATTCACTTTTGGCAGAAACAAGAAAAATCGACCCGATACTCTGCAGAATGTTCAGATTTCAGCCAGAACATCTAGCTGTATGTTATGTTGCATATTCTGTTATATCACTTTAATTTTATAATCTTAATGAATTTTCTTGAATGTCAAGAATTGTGAAAACATGGGACCTTATCTACTTATAATAACAACATTATTTTGTCAGGAAATATTTTAGTTAGTCTATAGGTAGTCCTCAATTTACAACTATAATAGGGACTGGAAGATTTGTTGTTAAGTGCTACTTTCACTAAGGAAAGCATTCACATGTCGACATCCAATTTTACCACCATTTTCACATAGTCAAGTGAGCCACCATGGTTATCAAGCAAGATATTACCAGACTGTGGCTTGAGACTTCCGCTGCCGGCTTCCTCACTGACTTTGTTTGTTAGAGACAAACTGCTGGGAAAGTTGCGAATGGTGATCATGTGACAGCAGGATGTTGCCGCCATCATAAACGTGCAATGATTAGCAAGCACCTCAATCATAATCATGTGACTGCAGAGATGTTGCGACGATTGTAAATGAGAGAACCAGTCATAAATTACTTTTTTCAGTACTGCTGCAACTTTGAACAGTTGCTAAATGAATGGACATTAAGCAAGGACTGCCTGTATTTCATGTTTGGAAGCATGTTCAGCCAAAAAACATTTTTATAACTGTAATATATATATATGTTAAATTAGATCTAAGCAGTATTTTATGTGTTGTAATGTAACAAATGAGACATAATTTCGAAAATAATTTTTTGTGGTTTTTGGTTGTTTTTTTTGCCAACCATTGGTTTGTGGGTACAGATATAATATTACGATTTAACATTTAGGATATAAACTTATGCCCAAAAGGTAGAACAGTGTATTAGCAGGCAAATTTTAAATAAACCATATGCATACACAAAATGATATATGTTCTCTGTGAAAATACCTTTCAACAGCTATAGATATTTCTCCACAGCAAATGATTCCAATGTTGAACTGTCCTTACTTTTTATAACATTCAACTGAAATCTATGTTCTGACAAATTAAGACCATTACACAATATCCATCACTCTATTTGTGATAGCTATTCAGATATTTGAAAAATGCTTTTAAATTTCCCCTCAGACTTTTCAAGGTCAAACATATCCACTTCCTATTTCTACTCAAAAGATTTCCTTGTTATCCTTCTATGCAACTTTTTCAGTTTCTCAGACTGAAAAACACACATATGATCTTCTTATCAAATATTGTAAAAATGGCAATGTATATGAAAACACTTTTAAATTCTATTTCATAAAAATGAAGACTATATTTTCAATTGTTAATGATATACTTAAGATTGATAATACTAGCATTCTGTTTCAGACAAATCCTGAAACGTAAACCTCTATGGTAGGGCAGAATCAACATGCAAACTATGGTCTTTCTCTTTGCGAATCTTTTTTCCCTAATTTGCTTGGATGTCTTTTTTGTTGTTGTTCCATTTTTCTTTCTTTTACTACCACAGCATGTTGCCAAGAAATGGAGAGATCAACTGTCCATAATTTGGACGTGGTCTCTTTCGAATGACTGCTGAAATTAGTCTGAAAACAACATGTGACCTGAACATTCTTTATAGTTCATTTTGGAGAAATAAGATTTTACAAAAGGATTTCTATAATAAATTACATTGTACTTATGTGTGCTTATAGAAACCATTTTCTAACAGAACAGCACACATCATTCCTGCCTAGATAAATGTGTATTAAAAAAACTCTTGGGAGTCTAAATGAATTTTTCAAAACAATCTCTTGCACATATTCTTCTACCTTAATTAAGTTAGAGGGGACACTATAGGGATGAACGAATATGTTGGTTTTGAGACTTCTCTTTTTCTAGTCTTAATTTTTTCCAACCAATTTCACATTACATTAATAATTTTGTTTTTAAATATGCACATGAAAATTCATTTATAAATTTATTAACGTCTCTCACAAAAACCTACTGTTTATAGTTTGTAATACTACATGCCTTGACAAGCAAGTTGCCAAATACTGTGCATTCTGCATATTATTCCTACTAATATGACATTTCTGTGCATTCTTCCATAACATGCAACCAGTTTCGGGTTGCATATTGATAAAAAGTTACGTATGTTTACATTAAAATACCAAGCAAATGTCTTCACCTTTAGAAAGGAACTTCAGCTTGAGAATCATATTCTGCTTCTTAAAGAGTTGTGTAGTATTGAACCATTTCTTAAGGCAGCATGACATCTTGCTTTTGGGCTTATAGATGCCTAGAGAAAGCTGAGATGTATAAATGAATAGCAAAGGGTGCTTTTGTTCACACAAGAATCCAGAACACGTCTGAATAAGTTTTCAAAACTCTTCATAGAAATAATTAATATTTGGACTGAACTGAGATAAATCCCAATGAATTCAAAGTTTATTACCTGTTATAAATAGGTAGGTCAGCAAATACCAGCACTCAGCTGATTTTGACTGTTCTTGAAATCTTAAGCAGATCCTGTCTAGTTGGTTGAATGGAGATCAATAAGAAATTCCAAGGCTGTAAGTTAGTTGTGTAGTTAAGAAAACACCCTGGAAAAGATAAATCGTTTCTCTACTCCTGTTAAACAACCTATTGTATATTGGCCTTTAGAGATAACCAATTCAAGGGAATCTTGATTTTTTTAAATAACTAAATATCAATAATATTATTTTGTTTCCTGGAGTGTCTAATGAACAGTAGGGTATCTGATTCCTCCTCCTAACTGGATTCTAGTTTTAGAGACAAGAATATTTTATTAATTTTATTCTTTTCTCTGATATTCAGACCTATGATGCCCAGTATTGGAAAATCTCAGTTGGGAAAGTCTTAAAGGAAGCCAAGGGCAGGATGGAATCGGAGCGTATGATCTATAGCTTTGAGAAAAGATTTAGAACAGTGAAATTCTACTACTGCTCTAGATAGAGATCCAAATACCGAATATTAGTCTTAATGCATTGTAACATTGATGTGCTGTTCCTGCTTTTATTTTAGGTCATTAAAGATAATGTAGCTCTTTATCGGAGTAACTGGTTAAATAGCTCTATCCATCATGTTAACTTTAATGGGAAGGACAAGTGAATATTGAGAATTGCTGCTAATAGGCTCAAAAGTAGATGCAAAGCTAAGTCCAACTATTCTTTCGCCATAGTGGTCAGTTTTTGGTAACTATTTCAATGTCCAGAAATCCTCTTCAGCAATTATAACTTAAGTAGATCTTTTATTCATTGAATTCATATATGATGTTTGAAGTATCTGTTGGGGAAATCAAAATTAAAAATATATATAGTGAAAATTTAAAATGTGAATCCATATAAATCAATATAATCCAAATGACTTCTTTATCATAATGTCTATGGTGAAGTTCTTATGAGCAGCATTTTATTTTCCAACAAAATGGGTTACTTAGAACAACACAACTTACACCATACTGGCTACTAGGATATTGTTAGCCAATTTATGATATCTGCTATGTTTAAGCATGCAAAATAACCATGTGGTTTTGAACCTTCAATAATTGCAAATATATACAATTCTGTGCATAAATAAGATCAATTTGCTGAACAGTTACACCCATCTTCATATAGAAGATAATATTGTAATTTGTATATATGAAATGTCTATGTAAATGTCTATAGGTGTTTTGATATATACTTCTCATAGTTTTCTTCTGTTTATATACATATTCTTG
Source organism: Pseudoxenodon macrops (assembly GCA_032467955.1). Classification (NCBI taxonomy): domain Eukaryota; kingdom Metazoa; phylum Chordata; class Lepidosauria; order Squamata; family Pseudoxenodontidae; genus Pseudoxenodon; species Pseudoxenodon macrops. The sequence continues at coordinate 172,930 of JANHFT010008155.1, read as the reverse complement.
TTTTCAAATAAAATGCAATATGTTGACATTGCTCTATAATAAAGCAGAAGAGCATGCTGTGCATGATTATTTTTCATACTTTCTAAACCAGAAAACATTAGGAATACAAACATTTTTATAACTTACAATTTCTGATCTTTCTTCATGTGTGCTTATACGTGTCTAAATATATATGTGCTTATTGCATATATGTATACATGCGATAATATGAGAGTCATTTATATCCCTGATCTTCTTGAGCAGATGATATCTTAACTGAAAACACAAAGTATTTTTGTTCCCCTTCCAAATATTTTAGGAATCTGCACTTTGGAACAATTTTATAAGTACTTATGAATTTAAAACATTTATATACAAAAGATATGTGGCCAGTTCCAAACCAAAAGTTTTAAAAGAATGTAACTGCACAATTAATATATACATATATCTATTAAAACCACAAATAGTAAAAACGTAGCACCATAATAAACTTTAACAAGCAGTCCACCACAAAAACTCTCATCAGTCTCACCCTATCTGAGTAGTTGGCAGAAAAGCCAGATTTTAAGTGCTTTTCAGAAGACTAGGTTAGGGGCCTGCAAAGGCCAGCTAGTTCCTAGCAGTGGTGAATTAAGGCTCACTGGTGCCCCAAGATTAAATTTTTATCAAATTTTTTTACAAGTCTTCATTGGGTTTTCCCCCCCTCCACTTCGTGGTGCCCCCTTTGGGCCTGGTGCCCTAAGCACGTGCTTAGTCTGCTTAATGGTTAATACACCACTGCCTACTAGGGGACTAGGAGGAATGGGTGATCCACAGGGGAGGAACTACCAAGGAGAAGGAATACTTCCTAGATTCCATAGGATGCATTGTTTAAAAGAGTGTGCCCACCCTATCTTACCTAGTAGGATGAATAGATGAGCATAGTGAGAAATGGTCCCACCACATAACCTGGCCCCTTATAGAAAGTTAATAACCAGCACTTTAATGAGCCATGGTGGCACAGTGGTTAGAATGCAGTACTGCAGGCTACATCGGCTGACTGCAATTTGGCAGTTCAAATCTCACCAGGCTCAAGGTTGACTCAGCCTTCCATCCTTCTGAGGTCGGTAAAACGAGGACCCAGATTGTTGGGGACAATATACTGACACTGTAAACCACTTAGGGCTGTAAAGCACTGTAAAACGGTATATAAGTCTTAAGTGCTATTGCTATTAAATTATGCCCTGAAAGAAAGTGGAAACCAATGCAGTTCGTGCAACAGATGTAACAGCCAATTTAGAAGCATCCATCATTGGTTTGCCAGCATATTCTGGACCAATTGCAAATTCTGGATGATCTTCAAGAGTAGCTCCATATATTGGCAGTAATCCAAACAGGAAGTGACCAAGGAATGTGTAAGATCTCCCAGTCCAGGAAGGTGGCAACTGGTGTATCGGACAAATCTGTGCAAAAGCACCATAGCCACAACTGCCACTCCTCATGCAACAGTCATGAACCTAGAACCCCAAATTGTGTACCAGCTTGATCCAGGAGAGTGCCATCCCCTCCAGAGTCAAAGATGAAATATCTTCTGGACCTGGGAAGGACAAAAACCCGGAACTACTCATCTTGCCAGGATTGAGTCGAAACTGGTTCCTCCTCATCTTACAGACAATCACGAAGCCTGGCCATAGCATCACTTGCCTGCTAGGGATAGAGGTGTATAGTTGTTTATTATCAATTCCAGTGCCCATATCAATGGATGACATCCCCCCAATGGTTTAACATATATGTTTGAAAAGAGGTGAAAGGCTGAAGCCATGAGGCAGCCCACATTGTAGGGATCTAGAGCATGACTTCTTTCCCACCAACATCAAATGGAAGCGGATGCAAAGGAAAGGGGAGAAACACTATTCTCCTAGGTTACTCCTAAAATAAAAGCTTTTCCTTATTGCAGCTACAGTACATAAGCCGCAGTGGTGCGGTGGTTAGAATGCAGAACTGCATTCTGTTGTTCACCGACTGCCAGCAGTTCGGGTCTCACTGGCTCAAGGTTGACTCAGCCTTCCATCCTTCCAAGGTCAGTAAAATGAGGACCCAGATTGTTGGGGGAAATATGATTATGTAAAAGAGTCAGCATAGAGGGCTTAGATAGGGCTGTAAAGCCCTGTGAAACAGTATGTAAGTCAAAGTGCTATTGCCATCAAATGTCATTTAAAATAGTTTTTCTTTTCTTTTACTATTTTCCAATCTATGATGATAATATTACAGCTCAGTCTGAGGGATTGACATCTTACTCTCAACTGTTTTACAGTAACAGCAAATCAAAGATTCTCTTTTCTCTAAATAGATTACTCAAAAAGAAGAGTTGAGGAAAATAAATTAGATGATGGGCTAGATGTGAAGGATCTTGGGACCTTGTTTCTGGTGAACATCCTGATTTTCAAGGTTTAACATATTCCAAAATACATTCTTTTCTCAAACTTGAGCTTAGGTCAATCTTCCTGATCTATTATTGTGTACCTGGTTTCATTTGGCTTGCTTTTAAGTAAAAATAATTCAAATGGTGTACGATAAAAATAACAAAGTATGCTAAGTTAAAATAATGGAAGAACATCAATGAAAGAATAGTGATCTAAAAATATACAGTCGGTTGATTGACCCTGCACAGAAAAACAAAACATTGATCTCAGCTTTTTCTCAGCAAATTATTTTTATGCTGTTGAAATTAATTGCTGATTGATGTGTCATTTTCAGTTTTGTCAGTCTTTTATAAACTGCAGTGTTCTTAGCTACATAATTTCAGATCAAATCTCTGCTTAAATCTGTAATTACTCTTTAAATAAATCTTCAGCTAGAATGTATCTATTGAATTTAATATATGCTTCTCTTACAAATATGATGTTGATTTAAAGTGATTGATTTAAAATCTGAATTCCAAGAACAAGTTTGCAACCAAGAAAAAAAAAATTCTGGGAATTTCTCATTTAGATAGTCTGACAGATAGTCTGTTTTTCCCCCGAAATTCCAAATGTGCTAAAGCTACAGCTCTCTGAGTCACTGATTATATTAGCTGGGAACCTTACTATTTGGAGATGTCTGTTCTACATTATCCAGTTAATTTGGCTGTAGTCATAGGACACAACAGCAAAACATGTTAAGTAATAGTTATTGGAGCAATGATGTCACGATGGTGTCAAGCTTCATGCTTATGGCCCATCATTGGGTGCAGGGCTTTTAGCATGATGGGGCGATCCAGGCATTATTACTCTTTATTCCTCAATTCTGTCACCAAGACCTATGGCCATCTACAGGTAAAATATATATGAGCTTTCCCAAGAGATTTGTCTCTGTATCTACGGTATCAGTCTTCTAAATTCCAAATTACTATTACTCAGGATTGCTAATATGTACACTGACTGAGCCAGGACTAAACTAGACAAGTATAAATTATGAATCATACTGCTTTGGTTTGGAAACATATTTGCTGCATTAAAAGCACATAGCTAACTGCAGTGGTGAAATCCATATTTTTTTTATTACCGGTTCATGCTTGGTGGGCATGGCTTGGTGGGTATGGCAGGGGATGGTTACTGCAAAATCCCCATTCTCTGCCCAGTCCTGCGGGAATGACGTTGTAAAATCTCTATTCCCAGCCCACTTTGGGGCCAGCCAGAGGTGGTATTTGCTGGTTCTCCGAACTACTCAACATGTTATCTACCGGTTCTCCAGAACCTGTCAGAACCTGCTAGATTTTACCCCTGGCTAACTGATATATATATCAAAACCATTGTAAACCCAAAGATGGATTTTTTTCTGTAGGATATACTGCAGAATTTGACTTTTAATCATCATCGCCTTCATCATCACCTTACCCCACCATTTCCCGTGACTGGGCTAATTAAGGATTTTTGGAGAGGATGTAATCAAAAGATTAAAAGGATTTGCTTTCTTGTTCTCCGTGCATACTAACTCTGTCCAGAGCTTTTCTGTAAATAAACTCAGAAATGAAAGCAAGATGGCACCCACAGCATAATGATGTGAAGTTTTAACCATATATGTCAAACTAGACAAGATACTATTCTGATCATTTGGTCTCCTGTAGTGTTTTTTTTTTTTAACAAGCAGTATAAGGGAGGAAGCTCCGTAGACTGATAAGTTTTCTTGTAAAACATTCGTCCTTGTTCTAGTCTTGAGAAAGACTTGATGTCTTTCATGCAGGGACAGGACAAGTTCTTGCTGACAAAACTGTCTCGGGAATGGATCTATTACACACCGCTTTCAAAATCTTCTTCCCCCCCTTTTTTTTATAGCCTGCCATATAGGTACCAGAAGTAGAAGGCCTGCAGTTTGCCTTGACACAACATGCCATTAACTAGATAAAGAACAGAAGTGATCAACCTCCGCTTTCTTTTCTGCAGTGAATCGTTTCCCTACTGCAATCCATAAAAGCATCTCTGTCCAGAGGTTTCTTCCTTCAGAAATAGTTAAATCAAAAGCACAAATCCTTATTGTCCTTGTGCAACTGCTTCTGTTTAGCATCTGAATTCTCTTTATAATGATCAGCCTATGTCAGTGATGGCGAACCTATGGCACGTGTGCTACCTCTGGCACACGGAGCCATATCAGTGGGCATGCGAGCTGAGGACCGGCACACATGTGCACACCAGCCAGAAGATTTTCGGGCCTTCTGGGTCCACTGGGAGTCAGGAAACAGGCTGTTTCCAGCCTCCAGAAGGAGTGTTTTTTTCTCTCCCCAAGATCCAGAGCCTTTCTAGGAGCCTGAGGAGGGTGAAAATGGCCTTCCCAACCCCACTGGGTGGGGAGGCTGGAAATGACCTGTTTGCCAACTTTGAAACGGGCCATTTCCGGGCCTCCAGAGGGCCTCCGGGGTGGTGGTGGGGAAGGCAGTTTTCACCCTCCCCAGGCTCCTAGAAAGGCACTGAAGCCTGGGGAGAGCAAAAATCGGGTGTGTCATCGTCTGCTGGGAGGGATGGGGGGGCACATGGAATTATGGGTGTGGGCGCACACTCCCCCCCGATCCCCCCTTTTTTGCACGCGATGGCAAAAAGGTTAGCCATCACTGGTCTATGCTATTATTTCTTAATAGTGATTTTATTAAAAGTTACAATGCAATGGTAAGAAACTAATGCAAACTTTAAAAAAAAAGAAGAAGATGCAGAAAAGAAGAAACATAAAATATTCTATATCCTTGAATTCATCCTCCAATACTGGCATCTTATACGAAAGAACATTCAGTCATAAGAACTGCTACCTAAAGTCTGAAATGGTACAGCCCAAACATGGTTTACCACCTCAGGGTGAAATAGGTCAGTATTTCTTCTGGGAAAAACAAAACTAAAATCTAGTTTTCGTTCAAAGTTTATTACAGTTTTGTGGGAAAAGAGCTATTTGGCAGCATCCCAGGCATAAAGGTCTGAGAACAATGTGTCAGAAAGACTCAAGAGACCCAAAAAGCTACTTTATAACATAAATTTGTTTTTCCAGAGGCTCTCTTTTAGTGACTTTTAAAGAAGCCTTCTCCAATATATAAACAAATAAGCTACAGAGTTCCTTAAATGTCCTTATATAAATCAGTGCTTATATCTGTATGTGGTTTTGAAATAAGTTCTTCTTTATTAAAAAAAAGTATTTTTCTCTAGCAAGCACTATGAAAAATAAACTTGTATTGAATATGTTTAATGACAAGGATATCTTCAATCAGGTGTTGCTTCTATATATTATTGGGATTAAATTCTATTTCCTCCATCTTACAGGTTCTGCTTTTCGTCTGCCTCTATGTTTTTAAAATGCTGTGTATTCCACAATTACTGTTTATGTGGAAAACACATAATCAAACAATTATGTTTAATTAAATTGTTAGTACATATCATAGCTGCAGTTTATGACACTATTTTTCCGTTATTTGTTTTTACATATCTTTTGTAGGACAATTTTTAACAGGGTTTAGGCCAAAAGCTTTCAAAACATCAAAACAGTATGTCTCTGTGTGTATTATCAACCAGCAAATTTAAAGAACAAATAGGTTTTTGGATTTCCAGAAACCCTTGACAAAAATATTTACTAAATATTCCTCAATACTCTTGAGTTTTAAATCTAAGGGTTGGATTGATAGCTTGTTAATATACAAGAGCCCGATAATAAAAGTATTGATAATTTGTAGGTAAAGAAAAGTAAGTCTATTGCATTTATTTATTTTCTTTCTTTCTTTCTTTCTTTTTCTTTCTTTCTTTCTTTCTTGAATTTATATTGTTACCTATTTGCCCCTGGTGATTCAAGGTGGCTTATAGAATATAAAACCACATTTAAAACAATAAAAATTAATTTTAGTACATTTAATATACTAAATTAATATAGTACAATATAACAAAATCACCCCCCACCTCCCACCCTTGCAACAGCAGATCACACAAGCCATTTAATGGGCTCCATCCTGTTCTTGGTTCCCCAGGCCAGCTGGTAGAACCAGGTCTTCGATGCCTTCC
>JANHFT010008155.1:153668-165549 GCA_032467955.1 Pseudoxenodon macrops | reverse complement strand
TGGTTTTTTTTTTAATTTTTTTCTGCTGTTCTCTCTCTCTCTCTCTCTCTCTCTCTCTCTCTCTCTCTCCCTCCCTCCTTCCCTCCCTCCATTTCTTTCTTTCTTTCTTTCTTTCTTTGTTGTGATGGGCGACTGTATAAATCCTATAAATAAAAAATAAAAATGCCTGAAAGAAGAAGAGCAGAATGGGAAACGTTTAGCTTGGCATAATGGCTAATGGAAAATAAAAATAAAAAGAAAGGACAGGAAAAAAGGAAAGATTAAAAACAGAGATAATGGAATTAAAGATAAGGCTGGTGACTTTTTGCTCTCTGAAATAAGAGAGGAAGGGAGAGAATTCATGAGAAAATACAAGGTAGAAAACATAAGACTTTTCTCTCTCTCTCCAGCTCACTCCAGCCAGGATTTCTCTTCCTAATGTAAGAGGGGGAAAAAGGAACAGTTTGGGAATAGCAAGGAGTAAGGAGATTCCGTTGACTATACTTAGTCAATAGAAAAGAGAGAGGCTGGCAGCTTCATTAATAGGGGAATTGCCCAGTGAGGGGACTGGAAGAGAGCGAAGGCTTGCAAGAGCCAAGATGAGCAGCAGGAAAAGTGAGATGGACCGGATCAGACAGATGGAAGGGATCCAGCTCAGGAGCAGGCAGAGGAGAGTGAGAAAACAGCTGTCACCTTGGCCATTTTGCAATGGAAAGGGAGAGAGAGTAGGTTTCTTTTTAAGAAATGCTACAAAAATATACTGTGCCAAGATGTCTGTTCAGTTGACAGATGGAAGAGAGATGGTCAGGTGGGGAGGCTGCTTGTTTCAGTAAGCCATCCCTGCAGGGCAGAGTCTTTTACGGTAGTGAGCCCATAACTTAATGTTGTGTGGAGCTATTTTATGTTTGTGCCCGATCCTACTCGTATGTTCCTGTGTCGTTTCTTAATACTGGCAGTAAAAAAGTATAACTATTCACAAAGTGATAGAAGTATCCTGGAACTGCAAAGAAGTGGAGAAGAGATATTACCTTCCACAACTTATTTATTTATTTATTTTATTTATTGAATTTATATTGCCACCTATTTACCCATGGTGACTCAAGGCGGCTTACAGAATATAAAACCTCATTTAAAAGGTTTTGTATTCTGTATATGGTTCCAATAAAAAAAGAATCAAATAAATTAATATAAATAAAATAAAATCACTCCCCATTCCGCACCTCCCGCCCCAGCAACAACAGATCACACAAGCCATTTAAGTGGCTCCATCCCACTCAGGGTTCCCCAGGCCCGCTGGCAGAACCAGGTCTTCTGCGCCTTCTGGAAGAGTATTAGAGCTGGGGCCGTTCTAATTTCTGGGAGGATGATATTCCAGAGAGAGGGAGTCACCACAGAGAAGGCCCTTCTTCTGGGTCCCACCAGGTGTATCTCCCTCGGGGATGGGACCCACAGCATTCCTTGCCTCCCCGCTCTGATGTGTTGGGTAGATGTGACTGTCAAGAGACAGTCCCTCAGATAACCTGGTCCCAAGCCATGAAGGACTTTAAAGGTGACAACCAGCACCTTGAATTGCACCTGGAAGCAAATCGATAATCAATGCAGCTCCCGCAAGAGAGACGATACATGTGAATGCTGGAGTCTGCACAAAGCAATGTGGGCTGCTACATTTTGCACCAACTGAAGCTTCCAGATGCCCTTAAAGGCAGCCCCATGTAGAGCATGTTGCAATAGTCAAGACCAGAAGTGACTAGGGCATGAGTCACTTTGAGTACGGATTGTTGGTCTAGGAAAGGGCATAACTGATGCACAACCCATAGTTGCGCAAAGGAAGTTTTGCTTAAAAAGTATCATAAAGAAAACCATTACTTGCATGATTGTAATGTTTGTAGAAAGCATCTGACACCTTTGCATCGGAGCATCTTTTCCAAAGCCTTTATTGCTATAAGGTCAAGCACTGGTTTGTAGTTGATAAAAAGTTGATAAAAGTTAAAAAAAAAATCTGACTTAAATTTTAAAAAATCCAATTTAAATTTAAAAATCTGTGTTTTTTTTAATCGTAAAATTTTATCCACCCTGTTTGCTGTACTTGTCATTACTTTATATGTATATTTACATCTAATCTTGTCCCTTTTTTTTTTACTGTATGCCTTGACTTTATTACTAAAGCTTGCAAATCATTAACATTTTCAACTACCAAAGTAGCATAATCAACAGAGCTGTGAAGGTATGGAGAGATGATTTTGGCATGAAGGAGCCATTTAAGAAGTTGAAACAACAGAACAGCCCTGAAAAAATGGAAAGCAAGAGAAATGCAGTGGTATCTCGATATTTGACTGCTTTGAAACTCATTGAATTTGATATTTGGTGCATTTTGATGTGAAATTTTTCCCCTGGGACTTACAATTTCTTGGTACTTGACCCGCAAGCTAGTATTGGTCAGTGTCTTGTGACTCTCTATTCTTTCTGGCCAAAACAAATTGCTACACATTCGTGACATGATTTATTTGGATCATCATTTTTAGTACTTGTACCTCCCGGGACCGATTAACAACAAGTACCAAGAAATCACTGTAAATTAAAAATTACTCCATCTTAATTCTGTTTGATATTAGATGGAGTAGAGAGATACCCTATCAAGGCTTTCAACTTTGAAAATGTGAGAGGTTGTGCGTTCTGTTGATTTCAGACTGAACTCAGTCTAAAACATATCAACTTTCTCTTGTTCTGCAACAGTGATTGAAGCATAAACTTGGACAACTGTTACTAAACTGTTATCCGCAGTCTCTTTGATAATGTCATTGATTGCATTGTACTCAAGTAATGTCTATGGTATATCCTTCATTTCAATTCATGATGTCCCAATATGAATGTGCAGTTGATGCATTAAATCTTTGTGTGCACTGAACATTCCTGGGATATTCGTATGTTCAGTGTTTCCATTATATTTTTTTCATTACAGTTTCAAATTTTATTTTACTACATGGCAACATCAGTAATATATATTCCAAAGGATTTAATTTAGCTATGTCATAAATACCATGAATACTTGAAAAGATCATTCAACTCAAAAGTTCATCAACTCAACATGCTACTCAGTTGAATGCCCTCTGATCTGAGGACACATTATCCGGTGCTATTTCATCAATCAGTTTTTATTGCCTTTCCATGTGGTTTTCTTGGTAAAATCAAGGAGTGCTTTACTACTGCTTTTTGCACAATATTTTTTCCCTTTTTCTTATCTCATGTTTTTAATTATTTGGGCTTACTTTTTTCTTTTCTTTTTTGTGTTTTTCATAAAAAGCATTGCTTACTCCAAAAGCGAATTGCATAATCGGTTGTATGTAATTCAGGAAGTCAGATAGTTGGTTTATTGATTTTTAATAGAATGGAGTCTCACAGTATGTTTTCTACAGTGAAATGAAGTATTTCTTAATTGCTGTGCATAAGTTTGTCTGTTATTAATTTATTTTTGCTGCCCTATTTAACATAATTGCCATGTGAATTGACCATGTAATATTAAATAAAACATGTTTTTGATGTATCCGTTTTTTAAAAATAGTTTCTTATGCAGGTGTACAAAACCATGTTCACTGACAGAGCAAAGAAGAAATGGAAATAGGCTAAGATTTAAAATACAATTATATAGAAAGTTAAAAAGTCTTGACAACAGGACTGCCTCCAGAGAGTAGTGTGGTCCATTCAGAATGACCATGGACACCATCTTGAATTTTTTTGAATGCCCCTTTTTTTGAAGAGAGAAGATGTTGGATTTAAATAGAAAAAGAATAGGAATTGTTTATATGTAGGTGGCAATTTCACAAGCTAGAAGGAAAAATGAAAAAATTTAAGTATTGCATAAATATAAGCAAGTATCTAGCTCTCCACATATTTTTAAACCAGATCTGTAATCAACTACAGTTCATTACACCAATGTTCAGATATACTTCAGTTATATCTGTTAGTCCATAGATTACACAATATCAAAAGAAACTCGTATCTAGACATAGCAATAGTGTAACACAACAAGACTTCAAGCAGATGCATTTCTAATGTTTTTCACATGCTGACAATACTAAATCCTGATGTACTAATATAATAGTTTGGATTTTCTTTATAAGAGGGGGTTGTTTTTTGTTTTGCAAAAGAGATTCTGTTTTAGTGAAAGCTGCACTTATACAGGCATCTATGAACCAGCTCTGATGATGATGGAATTTTCCAGTCAAATTAATCAATTCAGATAATTGTCATTGAATTTAACTGGGCCATTCCCTTGGTGACCTCTTGTTTATAAAGCCCTTTAATCAATTATTATGAAACACTTAAATGACATATCATACACAAGTGAAATATAACTGAAACAAGGTTCTAATGCTGTTTGACATCTCCTACTAAAACTGTTTTCAGGATATTTCTTTTAAAACATCTATAAATGAAAAGATAGTATTAATAATTTAGAATTTCTTGTGAGGGAGCCTGTGCAGGCACAGACAAACACAGGGAGACATACATATATTGTATGTATATATATATATATATTTTCATTGGTTTCAATTTTTAGAACTGTAGCACACCCTAGTGGTAAACAGAACATTTAGATTTTCCAAATGCTGAAAGAATTCTCTGGTATACCGGTATAAATATATTTAAAGTTGAAAAGGATACACACATAAAACCTAGAATCTTAGAATGACATATTTAATTGTACATAAAAACATATTAAAGCTGATACAGATGACTCAGTATTCAAGAATGTGCTCTGGAAAAGGTTAATGGAAACTAACAAGATGTTTCTATTTGATTCTGAAATGATAAATAAAGCAGTTCTTTGAATGAATTCACATATCATCTAAGCCATTGTTCATCAGAACAATGGTACTAATTCAAAAGAGAGTAAAAAACAAAACCCTAAAAATATACAAATTAACCTTCCTTCTCTGACTAGACCAGAAGTGTTGTAATTATGATTATATAATGCTGTTTCCAAAACATTTTTGTTGACTAGTGATTTTTTAAACCTAATCAATAGTTTTATAATTCAAAGTAATATTACATTAAAAATGAACTAAGCAATGATGGGCTTGAGTAATTGTGGAGTTCTAACTGTATTTGTACTGTGTTAGACTGTGCATGGGTCAGAGGTAGGTTCTAAATCTTCTTACTGCTGATTTGCTTAGGGGTGTGCTACAGCTGTGTGTGCGCTTTGCGCCTTGTGTGCACACTGCAGTGCTTTAATAAAGCTTCTGCACATGCGCAGAAGCAAAATCTAAGATGGCAGTGCCTGTGGTGCCGCCGAAAGAACCGGCTCGGGGACATGGCAGACCCAGGTTGCTAACGGTTCTACCGAACAGGGCTGGTAAGTTATTAACAGTTCGGCAGAATTGGACCGAACCATTAGGAAACCACCTCCGGCATGGTTGCATTATAGTGTTTGCAAAGAGTTACAAAAAAAATGACTCCATTTGAATTCTATATCAGAATATTTTTTTTGATCTTTTAATGACCCCGTAATTAGTGGTGAAATGATACCTACATGGTCTGGTTTGGGCAAGTAGGTAGCAGCGGTCGCTGGTGGTTCATGGAACTGGTGGCAGCCATAGCACAAGGCTCCGCTCACCTGACCGAACATCATCATTTCTGGGGTTTTTTAACCTCTGCGCATGCGCAGAAGGTGAAAAAGCGTAGGTGATGGGGGCGTGCGCGTGTGAAGCGCTCACTTCTGAACTGGTAGGAAAGGTAAGTAGATTTCACCACTGCCCATAATCCCTTATATCGGAGTGGAGTCAGGCCCACTGAATATTTACTGACTGGATGCCTTTCCTGTCGCCAATGCAAAGTTTGCAGCAGATAATTACTCATTGTGCAATTCTACACATAGAATGTGTCCATAAATTACATAAATCTCATTTAAAATTCCACAATTCCTTTGGTGAAAATAATTAGAAAGTAAATAATGATTGTTTCTTCTTATATTCTGAGTTTGAGCAGCTATGTAAAAAAATACTTTCACATGCTTTGTATGAAAGATAAAGTTTTGTTGTTCTTGGGAGCCATAAAAGCCTGCAGCAAGTTAATAATTCAGTAAATTAATGAAATAAGCACAATGACATCACAATACAAGTTCCACTCCTTGTACTATTATGTATTGAAGTATCAAAATACATATTTTGTCATTTGCTTTCCTTTTGCTGTCCCATGGAATAGAGACCGATATTAGACCAAAGTATACGACACAAATTGGATTAAAGTAAAGGTCTGTTTGATGACCAGCCAAAGATGTTTTTGGCATTTTCAAATGCTGAATTAATGAGACCAGCTTTCTCTCATTGCTTTTCTCCAGAAACTCCCTAGTTGGGTGAATGCATTAGTTTCATGGAGGAAATATGGAAAGTATATTGTGACATTTTAAAGATAACAAATATATATATTCCTAATGCAAAAACATATATGAACACCCCTTACTTGGGAGAGAAAAGAAAAAGAGTAGCTATAACTAATAGCTATTTTCTTTTCATACTGCAATCCCTTTCGTAAGGGCATAATTGCCAATCTCTCTTTTGTTGTATAAATATGGAATAACTTTATATTACTTAAAAACTGTGCTAGACAAATTTTATTTTTGTAAGAAAATATGGAAATACCTGCACACTTGTATATTCATAACATACTACCATATCCACTGTGTAGTAAAACAATAAATGACATTTTTATTTTAGTCAACCACACAGTTCTCAAGACGGTAGTCAACATTTATCGTATTTCAGTAAATAGTTGGTGTGCTATTTATTCATGGCCGCCAGGCTTTTATGATGAAACTATGGAGAGTGTTCCTCAAAATTGGACCAATGTTTGCTTGGAGCACATTGTGGGCAGACTCCAAACAAATGCTCATTGAACACCTGAGCATTTGTGCTCATACGCTGAACATTTAAAAAGTCAGTTGAATGACAGATTAGTGCTTTAAAGTTAGTTTTTGTATGTGACTTATTTATATTTTATTGTTGATTCCCAGAATTTCTGTGTTGCACAGCCCCTGGACCTCTGACTGCATAGTGTAATTTGTATCCTTCTATATCAGCTAAACAAACCAACTCAAGCCAACACCGTATAAAGGAAATAGAGATAATAGTTGATTATGTCATGAATTTATGAGTGGAAATCCAGGCATCTTAATAATAATGACAATAAAATGTCTCCAGTTTTTCCAAGTGACAGTTATAGAGTTCATAGAGACTCTTACAAAACAGACGTATTTCTGGAAGAGAGAGAAAAGGCTATCATCTACTCAGCAGACTTGAAACACACAGGCTTGCATGGCAACCTGGCAACTCATCAAAATAAATCCTATACTTTTCCCCCCAGAATAAATTCATAGTTTAATGCATGACTAAAGGCAACATCAGGGAAGGAAGCTGTCATGAATCCAAGAAAATCGTGCTAGACAACACAAACTTTGATTTTAATGCTCTTTCGAGAGAATATTTACAGAAATTGGGGTTTTCTGTTTTCTTCTATAAGCTAAAGTTCTCAAATGGAACAATGTCAATGTTTCATACTGCCCAACTAGCAAAGTATTATGTGATAACAAGGGGTGAAATCCAGCAGGTTCTGGAGAACTGGTAGCGGAAATTTTGAGTAGTTCGGAGAACTGGCAAATACCACCTCTGGCTGGCCTAAGAGTGGGATGGGAATGGAGATTTTGCAATATCTTTCCCTCAGGAGTGGGGAAGGAATGGAGACTTTGCAGTATCCTTCTCCTGCCACGCCTGCCAAGCCAAGTCACGCCCCAACCTACGCCCCCAGAACCCATAGTAAAGAAATTTGGATTTCACCACTGGTGATAACGCATTATCCACTATTAAGATTAAAGCAGCTGCACCTCTGGAACAAGGCTTTGTGCCTTGTCAATGTATTGCAATAATACAATTTCTCTTTGCAATACTATCAAGTGTACCACCAGCAAGCAGAAGCCTCTTCCAGCTATTCCAGAAATGCTGAAAATATCTCCAGAAGCAATATAAAAAGAAGCCAGGGAGGAAAGTCAGGTTTTTTTTTTAAAGCGGGATGTGTGTAATTTTTGGAAGCAACTTCAAAGGAGTCCTTTGTGTGAAGCATCACTTTATATGTTTGCACCACCTTAATTTTTGTCTATAAAAAGGGCCTAGGGAAAGTATAAAAATAATAACAAAGGAGTACTTAACTCTTCCCCATCCATTAGTTATTTTCTTTCATAAATAATTATATGTTTTTAAAAAGATTTTAATATTATGTGGACAGAATACTGATCTAGAAAAAGAATTAGAATGGAGAAGTGAAAGTCTGGACAAAAGATGAAGTACTTTCCAGAAGTTTCCACTCATAGCCTTTTCCTAAAAACATTAATAATATTGTATATCATTCACACCAGAGGTAGATTCTTGATTTTCTTACTGCTGGTGTTGCTCAAGTGCGCACGTAAAGTGCGTAAGCACACGAATGCGTGCTAAGCAAAAAATAGCTTCTGTGCATGCCCAGAAGTAAAATTTAGCTTGTGCGCATGCGCAGAAGCAAAATTCAAAATGGTGGTGCCCACGAAGCCACCGAAAGGAACTGGCTCCGTGATGTCATCACGGAGTTACTACCTACTCTATAGAACCAGGTAGAACAGGTAGAAACCCACCGCTGGTTCACACATGCTGTGTAACCTCTTAAAGGTGGCCTCTATTTGCAGGATCTGTTTGGGGCCCAGAGGTGTTCTTGGAAATAAACCTGATGCTGAAAGTTGGAACTCTGCTTTGCAACATACCATCTTACTATTTTCAGAACACAGTGAAAAGAATCGAGTTGTCAAGTAATCACAGAATTAGAATCAGTAATCACAGAATTATGCCGAAATAAATTGTAGAGAGTATGAAAAAGAATGTCTGGTGGAATTCTGAAATATGCTGTATATGAAAATCCAAAATATGTATATACTGTATATGTATATCCAAAGTATCTTTCTAATCTTTCCCAGGTTTCATACAATTTAAACTATTGTCATATGGCGATTCTCAATCATCCAGATTATGGTTTTCCCAAAGGTTCTTTTCAAAAGGAAACTAGACTTTCTTGGGTTTCCCCCCCCTTGAAAACATTTCACTACTCATCCAAGAAGCTTCTTCAGTTCTGATTGAATGAGGGGGGGGGAATGGAATAGAAGAATTTATATTTTTAGCAGTAATCTGGTCATTAGCTCCCTGAGAGACATGGAGGCCACTTGAGGATTTATTTGTCTTCTCAGAGTCAAGTGAATCAGAATGAAAATTGCTGCAAAACTTTCCTGGGACTGCTGAAAGGACTCTATTGTAGACAGGGGATAAGTGGTGTTGTATTCTTTCTCGTCCATTGACAGGGGGATGTTCAATTTTAACACAGACGGCTCTTTGAATCCACTTCCAAACCAATAATCCTCTCTGTCCAGAACGTGGACTTTGATGTCTTCAAAAAATGATATTTGTCTTTCGAATGCTGACGGACTGCTGAATCTTGTCCTGATGACTTTGTTCCCCTATGTTGTGCCATTAATTTGTGACCAGATGACTGCAAAGAATATAAATCCTTCTACTCCCCACCATTCAGTCAGAACTGAGGAAGCTTCTTGGATAAATGAAAGCCCAGTTGCTTTTTGAAAAGCATCTTTGGATTGAGTTGCCATTTATAAAATAAACTTCCAATTGGCTTCCTTTGGTCTTTTGATTTATTTATGACTAATTTCCCTTATATTATCCTCCCACCCTACCCACAATTTCTCACAATATTATTACTGAATAGCAATATTAATAAACAGTGGCAAAAAAGTAATTAAGGGGCACACAGAACAACTGAGATTAAAAGAGGAAGAGAAAACGCAGAGCAATTTTGATGGAGATTAAGAACATGTTTTGGAAGTAGGTTAAGAGGTCCCATTGATCAAAATGAATGGAATTAAGATTTCATGATTTGGGATAAAATTGAAATGAGGAAACTATTTTAGAGAGCTGCATGGAAATGATTGGGATATAACAAGTTAAACTGAAACGACTGCTATAAATCAGAAGTGTACAATGAAAAAATGAGATTTGTTTGTCCATTCAAGGAAAACTTTACCTCTTGGGAGTTCTATTGTGCTATTTCAGATCAGTTGTGCTTTGACAAAAACAAATGCTGAAATGATTTGATTTTGGTGCATTTTGTAACAAAACCTTCAAACAATTTCAGATATTTCAGCTATGCAGAAGAGAGAGTGGTTAAGAGCATACTTGTCTCTATAAAAGTGAATGGCTACCAAAATCAATTTGAATAATAACATCTACCAAATAAGCAAATATGACTTATGTGGGAGGGTATTTTGGTTGGGACGAAATATTATTTGTGAGGTGCTAATTTAAAAAGTAAGAGTGAAGTTATCTCTGTTCTTTTTTTATCTCACTAAAACCAACACTCATTCCACTCAAAGGTGAAACAAAATAAAAATAGGATTATGGCTATGGAGGTTGCATCAAGGAGAGACAGGCAATCTGATACTTAGAAGCAATCACTACCTCTGCAACAGCAGCACCAGTTCACTAAATGAGTCCAAAATTGTCAAGGACAATTTTTTCCAAAGCTTACTTTCCAATCAATATTTATCCAACAGCAGTGAGATATCAAATACCTTTGTCTGTGGAGTATGCTTCTTAAATATCTTATGTTTCACTCAGAAACCTCAACAGATCACACATACTGCTAAAAGCAGTAAGGACCATAACATGTCCCTGCTCTATGGGCTCAATCAAATTCAAAGGATAACAACAAAATACAACTTTCCACCACAGTTCCGATCAGATTGGAAAATTCCCAAATAGTTGATTTGAAAAATCCACAAAGTTGCTAGTGAAGGAATTTTAGAATATTTGGTCAGATTATGTAGTGATTGTATGTCTTGTTTAATGTGTGTATAAAGACCATGCATGTAATTACTGGAAAAATCCATTACTGTTCACCTATGTTAATGAAAAGTCAATTAAATTAAACAGGGGTTAGTTCAACATGTAGAAAAGCGATAGTGTGCAAAATTTGGGAAGTGCAGTGCAGCATGGAAAGTTCAGAACAGAATTCTGAACTGTCTCTTTAGCAGGTTAATGGAAAATGAATGTGAAAAAGCTTATTGTTTATTTTTAAATTAAGGATATGGAAAAGTAAATAGGCTTGAATTATAAAAATTAGTGTTGAAAGCTGATTGCTAATATAATAAGACTAATTTAACATGGAAGTAGAATATGTCTAAGTATAAATATATGCATCATGTTGTTTAATATATAAATGGATATATATTTAAGAAATTAACGTTAGAGATTTGTTGGCTAATAATTAGAACATATATATTTTGCATATTTTTGTATATAGCTGATACTCATTTGTTAGTTAAGAATAAAATATCTACAGATAACATTAATTGTATGATGCTTAAAAGATTTACTAAAATTTACTAAACAAGTTACCGGTATATGTTATATATACCGGTAAATGGTCAGAAAAAAGAGGAAGTAGATGAATTTATGTGCTTTGGTAGAAGATAATTTCAAGAATTACAAATGGCATACAAGGATACCATAGTTATTTCTTGGGATTAATGACCACATTTTTCCTTTTTATATGGAAATGAATTCGGAATGTCAGGAAAAAGAAAAAAACTGAATGTAATTAAAAAGTTTAGTTTACTTTACTTTATTGTCATTGCACATGGTACAACGAAATTAAATTTAAAGGGTAACTTAATATAAAAGTATACTTAAGTAAAACAAACAAGACAATCCAGAATCAGAAATGAATATGTGCTGAATTAACACTGAAGGAAGTTAGCACCTACCCACCCCTCCTAGAGGAATTAAATATCATAGAAAATATCAGAAAGGCAGAACAATAT